>JAUPMG010104767.1:0-12185 GCA_031762675.1 Pachysandra terminalis | reverse complement strand
TAGCTGTTGGATGGTTAGGGCACCCTATCTTTAGAGATAAAGAAGGACGTGAGCTTTTTGTACGTCGTATGCCTACTTTTTTTGAAACATTTCCAGTCGTTTTGGTAGACGGAGACGGAATTGTGAGAGCCGATGTTCCTTTTAGAAGGGCAGAATCGAAGTATAGTGTCGAACAAGTAGGTGTAACTGTTGAGTTCTATGGTGGAGAACTCAATGGAGTCAGTTATAGTGATCCTGCTACTGTGAAAAAATATGCTAGACGTGCTCAATTGGGTGAAATTTTTGAATTAGATCGCGCTACTTTAAAATCTGATGGTGTTTTTCGTAGCAGTCCAAGAGGCTGGTTTACTTTTGGACATGCATCGTTTGCTTTGCTATTCTTTTTCGGACACATTTGGCATGGTGCTAGAACCTTGTTCAGAGATGTTTTTGCTGGTATTGACCCGGATTTGGATGCTCAAGTGGAATTTGGAGCATTCCAAAAACTTGGAGATCCAACTACAAGGAGACAAGTAGTCTGATACAACATTACTCTGGTATCTTTCGCTTCTATTTTTTATTTTTATTTTTTTGATTTGACATGATGGGATACCAGAGAAATACGGATTTGAATCATCGCCTTTTCTTTGACTCTTGCCCTTTCTTTATCTTTATCTGGGAGATGATCCCAAATGAACAGGTGTGGAAGCTATAATTGTAAACGACGATCAAATCTATGGAAGCATTGGTTTATACATTCCTCTTAGTCTCGACTCTAGGGATCATTTTTTTCGCTATTTTTTTTCGAGAACCGCCTAAAGTTCCGACTAAAAAGATGAAATGACTTTTCATTATATCAATTGAAGTAATGAGCCTCCCATATCGGGAGGCTTATTACTTCAACTAGTCCCCGTGTTCCTCGAATGGATCTCTTAGTTGTTGAGAGGGTTGCCCAAAAGCGGTATATAAGGCGTACCCGGTAAAACTTACAAGTGAACCAGATATAGAGATGGCGACTAGGGTTGCTGTTTCCATTATTATATAATTTCAAGGCCACAATGGATCTATGATAAGATCGTTTATTTACAACGGAATGGTATACAAAGTCAACAGATCTCAATCAATACAATAGGATTTATGTTATGGCTACACAAATCGTTGAGGGTAGTTCTAGATCGGGTCCAAGACGAACTACTGTAGGGGAATTATTGAAACCATTGAATTCGGAATATGGTAAAGTAGCTCCTGGATGGGGAACTACTCCTTTGATGGGTGTTGCAATGGCTCTATTTGCGGTATTTCTATCTATTATTTTGGAAATTTATAATTCTTCCGTTTTACTGGATGGAATTTCAATGAGTTAGGTCCATAAGAACTACGAAATCCTAGCCTTTCAATCCAAAATGAATATAAATCACTTAGGGCTCGGATTTATAGGCCATTGTATTCTGGTAGTTCGACCGCGGAATTTCTTTCTTTCTGTATTTCCGGAATATGAGTGTGTGACTTGTTATAATTGATCCTATTGATAGTACAGAGAATAGGTCTGTCATCTTGATAGAGATGGTTCTACCTCGTCGGATATTCATTCTAGTATCTGTAGCACGGAATATATGGAATAGATCAAGAAATATTTGAACTATGATTCATACCTACTATTCAGACCTCGTAACTGGACTCCAAAAAAGTTTCAAAGAGTTGAGTTATGAGTTAGAAGTATAGTAATTAAATCTTTTTTTCTTTCATTTAAGGCCTATTGGTGTTCCAAAAGTCACTTTTCGGAGTCCTAGAGAGGAGGATGCAGTTTGGGTTGACGTATAATGCCACTTGTCAGACATATTGGGTCATATAGGATTTCCCCATTCTCTCCCCCGATGGAGATATCCTCTTTTTCACCCAAGAAAGATTGATTGAATCATAAATCAATAATTTGGAGCGTGAAGTTTAGGACTTCTTATACCCTACAATTGTCCCTCTTTAACCCTCCAAAATAAATTGGTTTTCTATATAAAAAAAATATTTAAGTGATTTGAAGATTATTTTATAAATAACATCTATATGCTTTCTAATGATTTTATAAATATAATTATATAATTTTTTATAATTATAAACTTGCTTGTATAAAAGTTTTATTATAAGTATAAGTAAAGCCTTTTAGAAAGAATTATATTTAAATAAAAAGTTGTTTTATTATAACAAATAATATAATTATTATTAAAAAATCTTAATAGAAGATTAAAATATATATTTTAAATATTGTTAAGTCTTTAAAAAGAGTTATGATTATACCAAAAATAACTATATATAAAAGTTGTTATTATAATAATGAATTCTGAAAATTATTCTTTTATTATATGCAAAGCAATTGTTTTTATGATTTCTATCAGTTTAAAAACAATATAATTCACTTTAATAATAATAACATTATATCTGTATTTTGAAACTAATTAATTAACAACACCTAAGTACTTTAATTTTGAGGACGAAATTCATTTAAGGAGGATAGAGTGTAACAACACGAAAAAAATGAAATAGAAAATTCTTTTTATACAAGGGTATAATAGTAATTTAATAAGATAACCTATATCCTTTAACACTTACGTAATAAACTATATACTTATCCTAATTTATACTATTGTAATAAGACCTTATATAAATACACATAATAACCTATTATATGTTTAAGGCTTATATAATTAAGTGTTGGGCTTAATTAATGAGTCTTGGGCTTAATTAAAAGGAACTGGGCTTATAAACCTTAATTGGGCTTAAGTGATTAAATATATATCTTAATTAATTAATTAGCATAATGGGCTTAAGCCCAAAACCCACAACTTAAACTTAAAACATAATTAATCTCATTTTTAATAATAACCTTCTAGAAAACTTGAGTTAGAAAGTGACTAGGACTCCCAAACAGCTTAAAAATGAAGCCCAATGGTTGTATTAGGATTCCACATTAAATAAG
The DNA here is from genome assembly GCA_031762675.1 of Pachysandra terminalis. Taxonomy (NCBI): domain Eukaryota; kingdom Viridiplantae; phylum Streptophyta; class Magnoliopsida; order Buxales; family Buxaceae; genus Pachysandra; species Pachysandra terminalis. The sequence continues at coordinate 9,238 of JAUPMG010104767.1, read as the reverse complement.
ATAATAAAAGACTAGTTTAGGTAAGACTAGGACACTAAATAAGGATAATGTAGATTCTAATTAGAATGGGACTTAGAAATTAAAAGAAGATAAATTCTAAGTTATCTATACGTAATAACTTAGTTCTAAAGGCCATAATTTAATTAACTATATTAAAAGGCTATGATTAATTAAGATAATTAAGGAATTAATCCAAAACTGATAAGAAAGCTAGATATGATAATAATTAGAACATAATAATCTAATCTAAGGATAAATAAACCTTAATCAATCCTAAGCTAACTAGGATAAGACTAGATAAGGTAATCTAACTAAGATTAGGATAACTAAAATCAATGGTTGGGATTTTGTAGGAACACCTAGATTAATCTAATGGTTAAGATTAAAGATAAAGACTTAAAATCAGATTAGGATTAAAGTAGGATAACACCAATAGATAACTCCTACCAACTCTAGAACACTTTAATCCAAGGGTTGTAATTAAACTAATCTAATTTAAAGGCTATTAATTAATACATAATCCTAAACTAAGTATAACTCTAAATTAACTAGGGGAACATCAGAAAACTATATATACATTAGATGGGACATGTTAATCTTCATTCTAAGAGAGAAAGAGAGTGTGTGGAAGATAGCTAGAGCTAGAAGCTTGGAGAAGAAGAACAGTTCAGATTTGAACTGAGAAGAAGAGGAAGAAGATCCAAAGAAGATCAGCCGAGGTAAGTAATTCAATTATTCCTTATTTTGGATTTGAATTTAAGTGAAATGCCATATTAAGTGAATATGACATAGCACTTTAATTCAAACTCAAGAACATGTTGAATTTATTTAAAAACTTATACTTTTCAAGCATGATCATCCTATTGGATGTAAGTTGGTATTTTGATTCATATTTTGATTGGGTTAGATTCGGAATGTGATTTTATTATGAGTCTCTGTTGATGCTTTCTTCAAAAATCAATTTAAAATACAAAAGAATGGAGGTTTGCTATTTTCTGGGCAAACTGGCAGAATGCCGGTGTGTCGGTTAGCCTGTCGATTCACCCAGGTGGGATCCGATAGACCAACCGGTGTGCCGGTTAGACTGCCGGACACCATGTATGTTGTTTGAACCCTGTCTGGCCCACCGATAGACCAACTGGGGTGCCGGTGGACATATTTTGTTTACCATGTGAATTTAGCATTTTCCTAGCCCACTGGTGGCCAACCGGTGTGCCGGTTAGCCTGCCGGTGGCAATGCTTGTCTGCACCTTTGATATTTGGTCCGTACCTAACCTGCCGAAGGCCAACCGGTGTGCCGTTTAGCCTACCGGTAGGAATAAGTTTGCATTATTTCCTGTTTGCAGCCTCTGCCTAGGCTGATGGCTCTACCTAGGCTGCTAGCCACGCCGGACAGCCCAGGTTTGTTGGGTTGTATATGTTATTTAATTGTTTTGACTTTGTTTGCTCCTAATTAATTGTGTGTTGACTTTTGATGGTTTTTATGACATGATTGGACGATTGTTATGATTGGTTGATGCATCCTTATATTTTATCATATATTATGCCTGATTTTGACTTGAATTGAATACCATAAGGGATATACTATGTTTCAATCATTCATATTGATCACTTAGTCTTATTTCACTAATGTACACCAAATATATGTTTGGTTAATGTGCACAATCACTACATATGCACAGCATAGCCTGATTGCATTAATGACCATATTTTGGTCATGTGCTTGACTCGGCTGTAGAAGTCATGCTGATCTTATGTGCTCGGCTTTCACCTGTTGGAAAGTGAGACACTGTGCCACACACTGAGCTATCTCTCTCTTCATGCCTGGCCACCAATAATGCCGATGTAGATCTCTGTATATCTTCATGCTCCCCTGATGAATGGAGTAACGCAACTTATGTTCCCCGACCAAGATCTCTCTCTTGACGTTCTCGTCCACTGGTACACAAAGTCTGCCTCAAAATCTGATCAAACCGTCAGGATGTACAATCCACTCTAGCTTGCAGTCGTCCACTGCAAGTGCAAGTAAATCCATAGCGTTCTTCTGAAGCTCTGTGATTTGTTGCTCCAATGATGGTTTAGCCTCAAGTCCGAACAAGAAACCATCACACTGCCAATATGAAGGCTGGACTCTCAAGTCTGCAATGATCTCCTGAAGGCTCCATTTCTGCCTCATCAGCTACGCAAGAACTCCTCGCGGTCTGCGACTCAAAGCGTCTGCCACCACATTAGCTTTACAAGGATTGAAGCTACATGTCAAAATGTAGTCAACAACAACCTCTAACCACCTCCTCTGACGCATACTCAGATCCTTCTAAGTTAAAATGTATTTCAAGCTCTAATGATTTGAAAACAACTCGAACTCCTCTCCATACAGATAATGCCTCCAAAGCTTCAAAGAGAAAATAATCGCTGCCTACTCTAAGTCATGAGTAGGATAGTTGCACTCATGAACATTAAGCTGTCGTGAAGCATACATCAAGACCCTCCTGCATCAAAACAGCTCCTAAACCTTGCAATCATGCGTCGGTGTAGACCTCCATCTTCCGTCCTGCAACTGGCACAATAAGAACATATGCTGACATCAATTTCTTCTTCATCTCCCTAAAAGCAGCTTCACACTTCTCATCCCAAGCGAGTTTTACTTCCTTCCGAGTCAAATGAGTCAAAGGTGCCGAAATGGATGGGAATCTCTATGAATCTCATGTAGTAACCCACAAGTCCTAGGAAATTCTTGATCTCATAAGCATTCTTAGGTCACTCCCAACCAAGAACTACCTCAACCTTGGCCGGATCCACAAAAATACCATTTCTAGATACAACATGCCCAAGGAACTTGACCTCTTCTTTTCCAGAAGTCGCACTTCTCCAACTTAGCATACAAGTGCTGGTCAAACAAGGTCTGTAGGACAATTTTTAAATGCTCCTCGTGCTCCTCTATAGATCTCCAATACACAAGTATATCATCCACAAAAATCACCACAAAGCGATCAAGAAAATATCGAAACACCTGATGCATAAGGTCCATGAAAGCTGTAGGCGCGTTCTTCAAACTGACTGGTATAACAACGAACTCATAGTGGCCATATCGGGTACGAAAGGCCGTCTTCTGAATATCCTCGTCTCAAATCCTAAGCTGATGATATCCAGGTTTCAAGTCGATCTTCAAGAAATATTGCGCTCCTCTCAACTGGTCGAGTAGATCGTTGATCCTCGGCAACGGTTACTTGTTTATCACATCGACTTGGTTAAGTTGTCTGTAGTCGATGCATAGTCGAAGAGAACTGTCCTTCTTCTCCAAGGTGATGCGCTGGGTCTGATGAAACCAAGGGCAATCAACTAGTCCAACTGAGCCTTCAATTCTTGCATCTCGATCGGTGCCATTTTGTAAGTCGCAATTGAAATAGGGTTGGCACCAAGAATAAGCTTTAAGGAAAAGTCTACCTCCCTTTTAGGTGGTAAAAATGGGAATATCCTAAAATACGTGACTGAAGTATCTTACCACTAGGATAGCCTCCAAAGATAGCTTCTGCCGTAGCAAATAGGAAGTCGGACTGATAACGATCCTTCTCCGATCGAATAAAATTCAAGCATCGGCCTCCAGGAAGACGAAAAAGAACAGATTTCTCAAAAAAGTTAATCCTGGTATGATAGGCTGAAAGCCAGTCCATCCCAAGGATCACCTCAAACTCGGGCATGTCTAACACGATTAGATCTGCCTCAAAGAATAGGTCACCTAATCTCACCACACAAGCTTTGCTAACTTAGTGGAGTGTTGCGATACCCCCAACAGGGTAAGCAATACACAGAGCAAGCTCTAACACGCTAGGCTGTAAACCCAGAAAAGTCATGCAACTAGAGGAGATAAAAGAATGCGATGTACCAGATTCAAAAAAGGCACTGGAGTGTGAAACAGATGAATGATACCTTCTACCACGGCATTGGTAGCATTGTCGTCACGAGAAACATTGGCGTCGGTAAGTTCATGAACTCGGAAGCCATTTGCCTCGTGTAGCTACTCGGTAGGTAGTTCTCTAGGAACTAAAGACGAAACTGCTCCCAAGTCATCTCAAAAGTCAAGCTCCTCTCGATCATCTCCCACCAGTGAAGGGATTCCCTTTTCAGTAGAAACTTCGCCAAGGATACGCATTGCTGCTCCAGGCACTCCATAGTCCTAAAAATCCTCTCTATATCAAGGAACCAGTCCTCTACATAGTGAGGCTCTCCACGTTCTACGTACGTCGGTGACGTCATCTTCTTGAATTTCTCTAGCCAAGTCATAGCTGTACTCTGAACTCTCTTCTCGTCTAGCACCGCCTGGCGCTCCATCTGATCGCACTGATACGTAGCCAAGTCACCCAAGATCTTAAATACGTGCGTCATCTGAGGGTCTGGGTAAGCCTCAGTCCTAGTAGCAGAATTCTCCCCAACGGAAGTGTTCCTTCTCCTTGCTGCCATCTAAACACCCAGACAGCCATTTAAGTCTCACAAGGTACACCTCCTAGTAAGCATAAAGTACATATATATTCACAACATCAAACAATAGCATGCAACACACAATCCAATAGTGGTTTCTATGTATCTCCACCTAAACTTCAGTTTTTATGTGATACCTAGCACTAATAGTCTAACCAAAATCAACCGTATTCTGAGCAAACCTTCTGCTTTGATACCAATCTGTCACGCCCAAAATCCATAGCATGAATCCCAATGAGGGAATTGCACGGATCTCAAGGTGAGACCTTCAAGATCCACAACTAGACTGCGGATTGCTACCACAACATAATGCAAATAAAAGTAATAAAGTACTTTCATTTAAATAGATCAGAATGCTGAAGCTTACAACTACGTAAAATCCAAAGTAAATAAATTAAACAGTGCACGGCCTTAGCAGGGCCTAAACTAAACATAATCCAAAATCCAACCACTAAGTCCAAAGGATCCTCTGAATGCATCAACCACATAAACTGAGTGTAATAGTCTAATTCCATCCGGAGTGAAAGGCAGTAAACGAAAAGCAAAGTAAGCAAGTAGGTAAAGCAGCAAGATAATCCACGCAGCAACTCCGACTAAAGCGAACCTTCCTCTTCCCATCCCATAACATAAGACGTTGCATGAGCCTATGATGCTCTGTAAGAAGCATGGAATCAATCGCAAGGGTTAGTACCGTAATAATCCGATAATAAAAGGATGACAAGTCCAACATAATCAACATAAATACAATGCAAGATGAGTAGTTTAAATGAAAATGACAGAGATGACATGAAGACATACACATGACCTAGAATAAATGCAATGAACAACATGCGCAAACAATGATTGAGATGCATGATGTAATGAACTACGATTAACATCTCATGGTAAGCAAACCTCATACAACACTTCCAACAACAAGGCCACTTTAGGACGTATCTAAGGAATTACCAGAATTCCCTCTCCGTTTCGGGCGCTAACCCATGGCACAAAGGTTACCATACAGTACGACTAATTTTCGAGTGAACAATACTCAAGGGGTAACGAACCTGCATAGGCGCTCGCAATCATCCTACCCTAGATTCTGTGGGCCCATTCACCCCACAAGGTATGTATTCAACCCAGTACGGAGGCATCGTAGTTATTTCTCCGTCGATTTTCACCTTCCATATTTTAAAACCTTAAACTATTATGTTAGAAACTAAAAAATATTTAGACACCTGGATGAATTTCGAGGACGAAATTGTTCTAAGGTGGATAGTGTAACAACTAGAAAATTTAAAACATTAAAACATGGTTAGAATGGTAATTAAATAGAAATTAATTAAGATTAAAAACAACTATAACTAAATAAAGCTAAAGCAATATAGTTAAAGTATCAAAAAGCTAACTATTAAGCTATGTAAAGAACTACTAGCCTAATTAATTAATTACAATTTGAATCTGATACGAAATAACACGCCAAACAGGACCTAAATACATTATTTCGAAATCCTCAAATTTAGATAACTTAATTCTGGTTTAACTTATACATTTAAGTAATTTAACAAACTAATAAGGATTTTAAACCAGAAATAATATAATTCAAACCATTAGTTGACTTAGTCAAACTCCAGATTTGCTGACTAGAAATATATAATAATAACAATAAGGCTGTATAATAAACCTAAGTTAATTAATTAGATTTTTATTTATAAACCTTATCTAGAAGTTATTTAAATAAAAATCCTAGAAGGACTAGAACCCAGAACTTTATAACTTTATAACAGATAAAGGTAAAGCATTATCCATAGATCTTAATAATTATATATTTTAACTAAAGGATCAAACACACCTAAGGATAATCAAATTCTTGGAGAAGCTTTGGCAAGAGAATATCAAACCCAGAAAATACTATGAATAAGAAGATTGAACATTAAAGGAAATCTACAGCATAACTTGTGAGTTTTCTTTCATTGTCTCATGTATTTACTCTTAATGCAATGTTGTGACCATGGGAAAGTATGTTTTGATGTTTATACTCCCTTTCTCACGATCCTATCAACATATCAATTGATTAATAATCAAACTCAAATTTCTGTACTCAGTCTTGCATAAACAAAGAGATAAAACCTAGAAATTTGAGTATAAGAAACAAAGAGACCCTTTACCAGTTATTAAAAACCCAAGACAATGCCATAGATCATGATTTCGAAACATCTCTGAGTTGTAGGACCTTTGTGGAAGAAATCCCAATCAAATGCAACCCAGATCGAACTTCGGCGACTACCCCGATGCATCGCGTATGCGCCGAGTACTCGCCAATCTCCAATTCGATGCGTCGTCTATGCGCCGAGTGTCACAGTAGATTATTTAGGCCCCTGGTTTTGGTGCCGACTAATATTTTGATGCGCCGAGCCCTGTTTGACCAAACCCAGCAAAACTCATTGATTTATACTACTCGGCAACCTGGAATATGAGATGGAATACTAGCCGAGCATACCCTGAGAACCATATGACCTGTTTCTGAACCCAAAACACTTGGACACTTAATTGGGACTTAAACTAACTGAATTACTACGAGGTTAGACCACATAATTAAACCTAATAATCCAAGACCAATCTAATCCAATTCTACCCAAGACCAAAATGACTTTAATCAATTAGTGCCTTGGAGTAGGTAGTGACATTCTAAGATGCTTAAGAGACCAGACTACTGACTATTCTAGTAATGTCGTATCCTCTTGTTGTGCTTGTCTAAGTACAGAAGTTGACTAATTAATCCAAAGACTATGTAATTCCTTCGTTTATGTGATTATATATGTCAATGGACTACCTTAGTAATTAAGATAATATATATGTCACTTCTACTGTTATGATGTATGTATGGATACTTTATCTAGATGTGAACATTGTGCATCATTAATTTTGAATCATGAGAATGTGCTCATGTCTTTGCTGATTTGAATATATGTCTATGCTACATTGATTGTGTTCATTAATGATTGAAATTATGTGTTGCATTCGGACTACACTGCTTTGACAGCAAGATTTGAGACCCTAAGCCTTTGATGAGATCAGATTACACTGAGACTTGACTAATTTTCCCATTATTGTCCTATGGTTGGACTATGTGATATTATTATGTGTGGAGGGACTGTACATCCCAATATACCAATTTATTTGTTTACTCCCAAGGTGAGGGCAATAAATCCTTGGATGGTGGTCCTGAAAAAATGTGAGGCCCAATATCTGAATCATATGCCCTTCTGTTAGTTGTTAATCTGTAAGATTCCTTGTAGAATTGACAATCGGAATTCTTCGAAGTATTACCCTTGATCACAAATAAGGTGAGGGGATTGTGCCCTCTATGTTGAAACCCCTTAGAACTATGATGCGCACATAGAATACCTTAATTTGAGAGTGGCCCTGTATAGGGGGGATGGTTCGAGTAGACATCTTGCTCAAGGTATGATTGATCATGTGGGAACTTACAATATTAACATACTTAACATCACTTGCATTGCATCTTAATTGTTGACAGTATTGTGAGTGTCTTGTGCATGATGTATTCGATCTGATTTTGAATATAGAATTAGGATTGTAATGTGGACCATTACTTCATATACCAAGATGAGATTGGGAGAAAATACTGTTATTTTGTTTCCTGCTATATTATCATTATATACCATATAATTTCTAACATTTTATCTATTTTATTTATCTTGTTGTTTTTATCTCATAACATTGAGGTATGAGTAAATACCATGCTTTGAAGGACTACTCATCCGGGCTTTCCAGCTTACGTAGGTTTATTTATATTTTTCAGGACTCCAGTAGCATAAGGAGTGCATGGGATAAATAGTAGATAGGATTTTGAAGAAGTTTTTATTTATAAATTTATTAAAACTGTTGTACTAAGATTAGATTAGTTATTTTACTTAAGTATACCTAAAACGGTTATTGTCTACTTCCGCTTATGTTTCGATTATTACTTCCACTCCCATGTTTTATTAGGGTGAAAGTTACATACTTTACTATTCAGAATATCGATGGTCTCAATGGTTTAAGATGTGACAAAAGTGGTATCAAAGCCTAAGTTTTAGTAGACTTAAGTAAAAAGAGATTTAAAAGACCCTAAGGACTAAAACTAAAGGAATAAGTATAGGACGATTTAGCTATAAATATTAAGAAATTCGGTGGGAAAAAGGGAAATTAGATATGATAACGTTGTGAGTTCTAAGGCATTAGGACCTTTGTTTGTGCATCCTTACTAGTGGATCTGGATAAACAATTGGGAATAGGAAATACAACTATTTTTGAAAGTTTGAAGGCTGAAACAACTAGGATGAAGTCTTTGCTAAGTATGCTGGGTTACCATATTTTTGAAGGGTATGATAATTGTAATAACCTAAGTCAATTAGGGGAGTTAAGTGTAATTAGTTAGAAATTAAGGGTAAATTTAAAAATTTAGTAAAGGCTTATTAATTGACTTTCACCAATTGTGATTGGTGGGAACACAATAGAATACCTACTGTGCATCACACACAATCATAACCTCAAAGTTAGTTTAATGGCTGGGATTTCGCAGGATTAATTAGACTTAATCAATGGTTAGGATTTAATTGAGAATAAAACATAGAAATTAGATAGCTCCTAATCAAAATAAAAGAGATTGGATAATGTTTGTATTTCACTAGGAGTGCCAATGTTTTAATCCAAAGGTGTAGATAAATTAATCTAAAATCAAGGGTTGGGATTAGAGACAAATCCTAAACAAATACAA
>JAUPMG010104756.1:0-12186 GCA_031762675.1 Pachysandra terminalis | reverse complement strand
TGGTGGTTAGCCGTGAAGAAATAACGAATTGACCATCTGGTGGTGGTTAGCCGTGAAGAATCCGTATGTATGAGGTACTTTACTGAATTCCTATGTTACAAAGGGGAACTCCCTTTGGCGGCTATCTTCCTTTTAGGAAATCAAGTACCACTATACCCTTACAAGGTAATCAATGTATTCTCGAATTACCCGTATAGAGAACTCGAGGTTGAGTGTCTCATCAGGGATTTCGTTTTCATGATCAATCGTCCTAGTAAGGAGGGGTTTAGCTTGAAGTTCATTAAGGTTCATAGCTACAGTAACCAATCCAAGTGCCTTCTACTTGGATGAACTCAAAAATAAACATGTGAATTCCTATAAGGTGGTAAGGTGAGAGGTCGTTCTCAAAGTCTAGGGGAAGCCTGTCTTTCAGGGAATACGTCTGAAGATGGCATGCTTTCAACTTCTAAAGCCCTTTCCAATGAGGATTTGCTTTTTGGAAGTGAAAGTCCCAAGATATGGCTCGAAGTCAGTTCATGAGAATGAATGAAAGTGACTTCGATCCCCAGTTGGTAATTTGAATGCATAAAAGACAGCATTCAAGGTGGTAAACCCAAATTTGTATCCTTCGAGGAGGACAGAATCCGTAGCCTTATTGGGGTGACAAGTCCTTTGACGAATTGACCATCTCAGGGTGGTTAACCTTGAAAAATCATAGACACTAGACGCTAGTATATACTGGTGTCAAGTACTTCTATGTTTTTGATGTGTGTTTGTAGTGCCAATGTACAAACAAAATCACAGTTAACACATGCATATGTTTGTCATAAAATGTACATAAATAGCACAGATAAGAATAGGCGTAAAGCTCTTATGTATATATAGAACGTAAGACGAATGCAATGTAGCATTCTTTGTTCATCATGAAAGAGCATACAAAAAATTACTCAGTTGAAAATATAGGAAAAATGCAATACATCATTATCTTTAAAAGAAATGAGCTTTAGAATGCCTATTGTTTCTTAGAAAGAAATGCCTTTTTTTTTTAAAATATTATATTATGTTTTATTTATTTTAGGGGAAAAAAACTGTCCAACACTCGGTTGCATTCAACTGAGTTCCGGGACAAAAGGGGGCCTAGGGCAAAGGTCGAGTGCAGGGATCGAGTGCAAGGCTCGAGTACATGGCTCGGGTGAAATGAGCCAAGTGCATGGCTCAAGTGCAAGGGGTCGACTGCAAGGCTCGATGCTATGAAGGATCATATATACAAAACTTACTTAAGTATATCACATCAGCAGCTTTGGTTCAGTGGTGTGAACTCCACTTACTCCTCTGTGAAGACCAGGTTTCAATTCTTGTTACCAACTAAACAATTCATTTTTTGGTCTATATTGGAAAACATGGGCGGGCTCGGGCTGCGCAGGTCCGAAGGCCAGTCTGCATTGAGCCGAAGATTAATTTGAGTGCCGGGGGCCAAAGGTGGGGCCGAGTTCGAGGCCCAAAGGCATGGGGCCCGAAGGAAAGGGTCGAATTCGAGGCCCAAATGAAACAAGCTCAAATTTGAAGGCCGAAATTTAAGGGCTGAATTCGAAGGGCCGAAGGAAAGAAGACCGAAGTCGAAGGCTTGAATTCGAGAGCCAAAGGAAGGAAGCCCAAATTCGAGGGCCGAAGGAAAGAAGCCCGAATTCGAAGGCCAAAGGAAAGAAGCCCGAATTCGAGGGCCAAAGGAAGGAAGCCCGAATTCGGAGGGCCCAAATTCGAAGGCCCGAATTCGAGGGCCGAAGGAAAGAAGCCCAAAGTCAAAGGCTCGAATTCGAGGGCCAAAGGAAGGAAGCTCAAATTCGGAGGGCCCAAATTCGAGGGCCAAAGGAAAGAAGCCCGAATTCGGAGACCCGACTTCGAGGGCCAAAGGAAGGGAGCCCGAATTCGGAGGGCCCAAATTCGAAGGCCCGAATTCGAGGGCCGAAGAAAAGAAGCCTGAATTTGAAGGCCCGAATTCGAGGGCCAAAGGAAAGAAGCCCGAATTTGAAGGGCCCAAATTCGAAGGATAAATCCAGAGGAATGCCTCAAAGGACAAGTCTAGAGGAAGGCCTTGAAGGACAAGCCCGGAGGAAGGCCTTGAAGGAAAAGTTCAGAGGAATGCCTCAAAGGAAAAGTTCAGAGGAAGGCCTCGAAGGAAAAGTCCGCGCGAAAGAAAGGGCCTCGAAGGAAGGCCCGTGTGCGCCAAGGAAAAGGAGCTTCTAAGGAAGGCTCGCGCGCGCGAAGGAAAAAGAACCTTGGAGGAAGGCCCGCACGCGAAAGAAAGGGCCTCAAAAGAAGGCTCGCGCGAATTCACAAATATGAGAGGTTTCAAAAATTACAGAAAGTACCCTCGTGTACTGCATAAATTGCATTAAAAACTCCGAATGCCATATAAGTTTTAGAAAAACCCTGAATGTAAATTTCTTTACTACAGAATGAGCCCCGCATGGCATTTTCTTCGCAGGAAATGCCCGGAATGCAAATTTCTTCATAAAAAAAGTCCGAAATGCTAATTTTTTTTTATAAAAATAAAGCTTCGGATGGTCAAAATGCGTAGGAACAAGGTCCGGAAGGACCATACGCATATAAAAATGGATTTTATGCGTAATAAGATAGTCAAACCCAAAAAGGAAATAACCATAAAGCTGATCATACCTCTTAGAAGGCTTGTAATATAAGCCGCGTTTGTTGAAGTACATAGAAAAGACGTTCCCCATTGAAGTTGCCAAAATGTTGATGTGGAATTTGTGCTGCTTGACCCGCTTTAAGTCGTCGATAGAGATCGAGCCGCTTAAAGGGGCGTAAACCTTGTGAGCACGTGATGACGCCGCATGTCGGTTACTTCCGCACTGCCCGGGGTTGGATAAGGTCTTGTCTGGGCATGCGGGACATCCCAACCGTCCGCCTAAACCGTCGCGCAGCTGTTCGGACGGCGCTACGCCTATGCTCGACAAACATAAAGAAAAAAGAGGGAGAAGGGAGAGAATCAATGTAGAGAAGTATGCAGAAATTTTACGTGGTTCGGCAATATGCTTAGTCCACGGGGGGCGCTTCATAGAAGGTCTTTTTCCACTATTTTAAAATACATAGAATACAATGAACATCCCATTCATATGGGGATGAAAGAAGTAAGAAAGAAATGAGAGAGAGGAAGAGAGATGGAAGGAAAGAGATACTTCCTTCTGCAATGTTCCTCGTCCATTTTTATGATGTACAGAGCCTTCCCATCCTCCAGATTTTTCTTATCTTTTCTCATTTCTTTTCATCATCATTCCTTCCGTGCTGAAGTGGTCTTTATATAGCATTGTCTTTACTTGGTTTCTAAGTAAATTTAGCTTGCAAGTCTTGAGTGTGAGTGTGACATGTGGATGGTGAGTTACCATGTAGATAGCTCATATAAATATCTGATAGAAAGCGAGTCTCATGTCGATATTTTATGAGAAATATCTGAAAAATATCTAATAGAAGATGAGTCACATGTAGATAGAATATGACAGTCGGGTCGGACCGGGTAAGATCAAATCGGACCAGTTAGACCGGATTGAATTAAATTAGACAATTGAGATCGAGTCGAACCGAATTGAACTAAATTAGATCGAATCAAACCGGATCGAATAACCCATTAGACCCATAATGCATAAGTGAAGCAAGTAAAACAAGTGACGTAATCAAACAGATGACATGTGGCTACTTAATTAGGTGATGATTAACATCAATAAATTTCGTTTAAAAGACCAACCGGCCTGCCAATAAGGAATGAAAGGTTATTGTAGCGGACATGGGTATACCAATATAATTTGTCAAACGTGAGAGGTCTGACAGCGTTTGAAAGGAACTGTAAGTGTAATTTACCCAATATTTTACCAATATTTTAAGAGGGAGTTGGGTAGATAAATGAAATGGGTCCCACAGCTTCGAAAATCGTGCCATGACTTTTTGTAAGGTGTGGTCCCGTGGGTCTCACAGAATGGTTCGGTTAATAATCGTCGTAACGCGGTGGAATTAGCCACGTGGCATGTATTGCACTCGCGTCACCATACTTGCCGTTGCACACAAGGCGTGTGTAATGACGCCGTGTGACCTCAAATCTTCCATGTTAAATTAAGAGAGAGCTTTGCTCCCTCTCTCTCTATCTCTTTCGTTCGTTTTGTAGCTTGCATTGGAAGAGATGGCTCAGGTACATCGGTTTTCCTACTTTGTATTAGCGTTATTTCTCCTTGTTCTGCTTCTGCTTTTTCTTTTTCTGGTTATTTTGGTGTTCAATTTAATGTTTCCTTTGATTCAAATGAAGTTTTATACTTTTATTTGTACAGAGAGTGTTCACTTTTGGGAAAGGAAGGAGCGATGGAAACAAGGGCATGAAGTCCTTGGTGAGCAATCTCTCTCTCTCTTCCTATCTTTGTTCAATTTTGGGTGTTCAGTTTTATACTTTTTTTTTTTTTTTGCAGTTAGGAGGGAAAGGAGCGAACCTTGCAGAGATGGCGAGTATAGGGTTATCTGTACCACCAGGACTGACGATATCAACAGAAGCTTGTCAAGAGTATCAGCAGAAGGGGAAGAAGTTACCAGAAGGGTTGTGGGAGGAGATATTGGAAGGGTTGGAAGGTGTGGAGAAGGAGATGGGAGCTTTTCTCGGCGACCCCACGAAGCCTCTCCTCCTTTCTGTTCGCTCCGGTGCTGCGGTAAACTTTTCTTGACTCTGTTTTGCATTTGTTAGACCTTCTGTGCTTTGCATGATCTGTTGCAACTACAACTCGTCTTTGGAACTGAAACTTGGTATCTCCACGTGGTGAAGAGGTTTCCCCAAATAAGCTTCCACTGAGTTGAATATATCAACAGCTGTGAAAACTTTAGATTCAACAGAGAGAAGGTTGTTGGAGATCCATAATAAAATCCTGCGATTTGTTTTACGGTATTAGCCATGGGACGCCACGTGTACAGGGTGATTTTTCCTAAGTATTAGAATTTTAGAAATGGTAGTCACCTTTTTAGTGCTGCTTATGTGGCATTTTCTGATTGGAACCGCTGAAACATCGTACCAAATATGCAGTGTTGAAATGCTTGTACCCTGCGTTGCATTTCAGCCTAGGATATTAACATTTTAACACGAGGTGCAGCAAATCGTCCAAGCTGGTAGAAATGCTCTCCTTGCTTTGACGAGACGTGGCTCTTGGTGTAGAGACAACCTGGAGGCAAAATGGTATTTTTGCCGTTGGATGTGATCCCGTCTTCGGATTCTACACCACAAGAAGAGCACACGGAATCCTAGCACAGAAGATCCCAGTCCTGCTTTGATTGGGGTCCACATCTCCAAAACAAATATCTTGTTACAAAACAAATATCCCGTCTGGATATAAAATAATCTTGCTTTGATTGGAGTCCACGTCTTCAAAACAAATATTTTATGTGGATATAAAATTATTTTTCCGCAGACATGATCCATCCCCTTCAAAAAATTTGATTGAAAAGTCCTTTTTTTTTGGCTTCATGGATAAACACCAACCTTCGTAGATATTTTTCCGCAGACGTGATCCATCCCCTCAAAAATTTTGATTAAAAAGTCCTTTTTTTGGCTTCATGGATAAACACCAACCTCCCTTGATATATATGTCTTAATTATAAAGACCTCCCTTTACCTTTTCAAACCGGGTCCAAGAATCAATTTTTTTTGTTGTTGTTTTGCTTTGGTTCAGTTTTCGATTTTATTCATTATAATTTGATTTGGTTTTAAGTTTTATATTTCAGTTCGGTATGGTTATCGGTTGAGTGCAATATAATTCGGTTTTGGTTTGCCGAATCAAACTGACTGAATTACATCTCTACTTGTACGAAGAAAATCGTTACATCTCTACTTGTGAGAAGAAAGTCGTCTGCAAATTATTTGATGCGATATTTTCTGCTGTACCAATTTCTTGCCGTCACGCACACAGCAACTGAACCGGTAACCAGTTACTCCAGGTGGAAGCCAGTTTAGGGTTATTGATCGGTAGTCGGTTTTGTTGTGCTTACTTGGCCTCATGTGATTGGTATGATAGGAAATATAGCACCAAAATATCGTAAAGTAGATAATGTGCTTCCTTACCTCTGGCATAAGATTACTTAGCAAAACTGGCTGCAATCACTGCATAATACATCTCAGCTCAATAACATCATCCTTCTCTCATTCAAGAATTGGAAAATGCTAGCGACACGCGGCGATTTCAAAAGGATTCTTGAACTCGTCACTGGATTAGCCATTTCTATGGGACCCAGCACTTGTTTGTTTGTGCATACAATTTACTACATCATTATCCAAACCATTTGTGGATAATATTTTTAACCTGCCGTTAGTACTTGTCTAACAGATTTTGTAAGTGCACAAAATCCATTCGTTTTTTTTTTTTTTTTTATTCTTTTAAGTTATGCACGAAAAATGAATTAGTTTAGGAGAGGCCTTCTATTCCATGTGATGACTGTGTTTAGGGCTCAAACTTGGGAGTTTGTTTCCTCAGCCATTAGATGACACGGTTCGATGGATGGACACATACCCATGCTGTGGTATTTGAGTATTTTGGTAAATAGTAACCATCACTAGTCTCTAGATCCAAGGGGGAGGAACTTGAGGGGCCCATGAGGTGGACCGAAGCGGAGCTCCATGGGGAGAGGAAAGGATATATTGGAGATTTGCCTTGTATATATATATATATCGGGTAGAAGTATAAGTTGTAACCCTAATTCATTATTTGACATAGTGGAAACTTCTTCTCTCCCGTGGACGTAGGCTTTGACGAACCACGTACGTATATCTGTGTGCATTGAATTGATCTTTGTTTTATTGTGTTTATTTTTATTGCTTGATCTCGATTCAACAATATGGATGCTAGATGACAAGCGTCCAAATGAAACTTGAATGCCCACCAAACTGGAAAAGATGGTTGGTTGATTGCCATATCCATAGATTCAAATCATGTAAATTCAATTTTAAGTGTAGGATTCCATTGAGGCTTGCATGTATACTATCTGAATCTCTAACAACAACTAGATTTAGAATTTTCACATTTGCCATTTTTCCTTTGGTGCACTGACTGGCCTTTTCGACACTTGCAGATTTCCATGCCTGGCATGATGGATACTGTCCTTAACTTAGGTCTTAATGATGACGTGGTTGCCGGTTTGGCTGCAAAAAGTGGAGAGCGATTTGCTTATGACTCGTACAGACGTTTTCTAGACATGTTTGGTGATGTTGTAAGTTTATTCTATTAATATAGCATGTAATAATGTTTAAGAAGTATGTTTGTTTGGATGGATTCTTCAATCTCCTTATTACAATAAATAAACAGCTTCTGTTTAAAGCAATTGATATTAATTTGAGCTTTCCTGATTTGATATTGTTCCAGTTACTAGCTTTTGTTGCTAAATTTATGTCTTTGATGGGTTGGTTTGGAGGTGATGGGCATTCCACATTCACTGTTTGATAAAAAATTAGAAGCCTTGAAGGATGCAAAAGGAGTTGATGTTGACACTAAGCTTACAGCCTCTGATCTTAAAGAGCTTGTGGCGCAGTACAGGAAAGTGTATTTTGAAGCTACAGGAGAACACTTTCCTTCAGGTACCAGCACTTTTCTCTAATTATCTTTTAGTTGGACACTCATATCAGAAGACAAATACATCAATTTATAATTCATGGTTCTTCTGCTGATGTTTCAGCTCAACTTGTCTGAGTTATCAACTCAGACTCATGTTTTAGTTAGTTGACATTGCTGGCTTAGCCAGACATGTTGTTGTTAGAGATAATGGCTCATATTCACTAATCTCGAGATCGAAGGGGGAGGGATCTGAGGGGCCCCATGGGGCAGAGCCCCCCGCTGTACAGTAAGGGTATATTGGGGATTTTCCCTATATATCGGATAGGAGTATAAGTTGTAACCCTAATTCATTATTTGACATAGTGGAAACTTCTTCTCCCCCGCGAATGTAGGCTTTGCCGAACTATGTATATCTGTGCATTGTTTTGATATTCAGTTTACTGTGTTTATTAACAGTTGTTTGATCAATAGACAAGAGTATAATAATTTTCTTCATTTTCTTTTTGTTAAAGCAGTCTAATTTTTGCTAGGCGATGGGTGTGTAAAAATATTTCCATTTTGCTTATGTTTGTCTGCAGATCCGCGAAAGCAATTGGAGCGTGCTGTTAATGCAGTCTTTGATTCCTGGGACAGTCCAAGGGCCATCAAGTATCGGAGCATCAACCAGATAACTGGATTGAAGGGGACTGCTGTTAACATTCAATGCATGGTGTTTGGCAACATGGGCAACACTTCAGGGACAGGTGTTCTTTTCACTAGGAACCCAAGCACTGGTGAAAAGAAGCTCTATGGGGAGTTTTTAGTCAATGCTCAGGTCTGTCAAACAATAATTCAACTATACTTTCTTGTTAAATGCATACAACTTCTCTCTCGCTTTTGTGGGTGGATTGGAAGCTCCATTCACAAAATGAATAAGTGGTTATACAACTTCCCTTTCTTATTGGACAACCATGCATTTTATTTTTAAACAGGGAGAGGATGTGGTTGCTGGAATTAGAACACCAGAAGACCTGGACAAAATGAAGGAATGCATGCCTGAAGCCTACAAAGAGCTTGTGGAGAACTGTGAAATTCTGGAGAGACATTACAAGGATATGATGGTAAGACTTCCAAGTTCCGGGCCTTTTCTTAAATCCAAGCCATCTTTTTTGTAGGCGTTTGCCCCCAATTGAGTTCTGTGTTCGAATTGATTATAGAAACATGAGTTTACTTTGTTAGAATTGATTATAGAAACACGAGTTTAATCATCGATTTATTAGTGAACAGAAAAAATGATCCTTTTTTTTGGTAATGAATTCTGCTAATTGCTCATACTTCGACTTTTTGGGTTATGAGTTCTGATGCATATCCTAGCTTGATGGATGTTCGAAACATGATAACAAATTATATACTTGATTTTCTGTTGACATTTTAGTATTAGTGGCTACTATTAATTAGACATGAATTTTGATGAATACAGGATATCGAGTTCACTGTTCAGGAAAATAGGTTGTGGATGTTGCAATGCCGATCAGGAAAGAGAACTGGCAAAGCTGCAGTAAAGATTGCTGTAGATATGGTTAAAGAAGGGCATGTGGATACTCGCTTTGCAATAAAGATGGTGGAGCCACAGCATCTTGACCAACTTCTTCATCCACAGGTATACAGATACACAAGGAAAGCCAAGTACATGTTGCAAGGTTGTAAACAGTAACCTTGTTAACTTGAATAATATAGTCACTTTGATTGAATGCTAGAATTTCTAGTTCAGCATCATGTTTTATGATCAATTTATTAGAGCATATTAGCCTGTTAGTACTGTTATTTTTGGTGTTTAAATGTGAGAGTATAAGAATGAAATATTTTCTTAAAAGACCAGTTCATTCTACAGAAGGCTTTGCTTAATGTCGCACTGGCCGTTTTGTATGTTCGTGTGCATATATTAAGGTTTATACATGTGAAGGGAAGTATGTGTGAAACTTGGTGTGTACATTTTTGGATGATCTGGTTCTTAAATTTCTTGGGTTAGTTTGATGATCCATCTGCGTACAAAGACCAAGTGATTGCCAAGGGCTTGCCTGCATCCCCAGGAGCTGCAGTAGGTCAGATTGTATTCAGTGCTGATGATGCTGAAGCATGGCATGCACAAGGAAAGAGTGTTATTTTGGTACGTGGTCTTTTATTTTCTTCTCTTTTTATTATCTCGTTGTTTTTTGTTTTTATTTTTTCGTTCATGGAAAAGAAAAATTCTAATTACATAGTAGAAACCATGGTGTTTAAACTTGGTATCGTATTGGGGATCGTCCTGGTCCAAAACCGAGTTGGATCGGCGATCCAACTTGGGATTAGCCGTTCCAAAACATGGCCCAATTTGTTTTTTTAAAAGAAACTTTTTGAGGGGTGCTGGACGTTCCAATATACAATCCATATCGGATCGTCCTATCTGACTCGTCCAAAACCTAGCCAGAGGATTTTTAATAAATTAGGGATAGGCTTGGGATTGCAACTCGTCCCGAGCCGATCCCGACATTACTTTTGTAATTGACTAAAAAGAATATGATGAATCAGATGGTTATATTTTGTGATTGGATTAGTTTCTCGTATACTAGATTTCTCATTTCTCAGGTGGAACTGATCAACACCCCACTTCCCGGAATTTTTGCTCTGTTTACTTTCCTTTCTGAACTAGCCTCTTATTCTTCCATTGCACTTGAAAACTTTCAATTAGTTGTAATGCCTAGATAAGAAAGGAAATCACAAAGTAGTCTTCTAGAGTTGCATTTTCTTGTGAATACAAATAGCAGTCTTAGATACTGTACAATTGAGCTCTCTGCTTCCATATTATCTTCTATTAGTGAACTATTCCATGGATTGTATTGATCGGTTGTATGTGACTGAAGGTAAGGACAGAGACCAGCCCAGAGGATGTTGGGGGTATGCATGCGGCTGCGGGTATCTTGACGGCTAGAGGTGGCATGACCTCTCATGCAGCTGTTGTCGCCCGTGGGTGGGGAAAATGTTGTGTTTCTGGCTGCTCTGACATCCGTGTCAATGATGCTGAGAAGGTCAATTTTTTTATTTTTTTTTTCAAAGTATGAACAGGTGAAAATTATGTAAGTGGAGTTCATATGGATTATTTTCTTGATAATCCAGGTGCTTTTAGCTGGAGACAAGGTGATCAAGGAAGGGGAGTTGCTGTCACTTAATGGGTCTACAGGAGAAGTGATCATGGGGAAACAACAACTTTCTCCTCCAGCTCTAAGTGCTGAATTGGAGACCTTCATGTCATGGGCTGACGAAATTAGGCGTCTCAAGGTACTATAATATGCACTGTAGGTGAGGATGGGTGTATAAGTATTTAATAGTAGAAACTCTTTTAACTAATGTGAAAGTCATGATTTGCCAAGTAGGTTATGGCAAATGCAGACACGCCCGATGATGCACTAACAGCAAGAAATAATGGTGCACAAGGGATCGGACTTTGTCGAACAGAGCACATGGTAAATATATTTATTGTTTGATTTTTCTCTTTCTTCCATCTTCTCAAGGTTGTAGAATATAATCTTTTTAAAAGCAGAAACAGTACTACTTCTGTAAGAGAATGTGAAAGATGTGACCTTCTAAGGAGTGTTTTAGGTGGCTATAAACTGACTAGCTCTGTAGTGTAGTCTCATTGAGTGTATGGATTTTTATTTTATTTTATTTTTTTTTTAAGGAAAATGGTGATTTGTATTAAAATGATAAGAATGTACAGAGTTCAGATACTAAAATTTATAAGGAAATTTCCATGCCAATCCTCCAATGTTTGATTCTTTGCATGTGTTGGATGCTCAGTTCTTTGCTTCAGATGAGAGGATAAAGGCTGTTAGAAAGATGATAATGGCAGTGACACCTGAACAGAGAAAGGCAGCGCTAGACCTGCTCTTGCCATATCAAAGAACTGATTTTGAAGGCATTTTCTGTGCTATGGATGGTAAGACTTTCCTCACGTGTATGTTTATGCAATTGAGTAACACGTGTTAACAGTTCCTGTAATCAGAAAGGTCCAGACAGGTAGGGGTGTACAACGTGCTATGCCGACACAGCATGATTATTTTCGTGCCATGCCTTGCCATGCCAAAATTTTGGCACCTCCTGGCACAGCACAGCACGGCTGGGCCTTGTTGTGCTTCAGCCTTTCTTGGGCAGGCTGAGCTGTGCCGGGGCCATGAAACCCAGGCACGGAACCGTTCCTCGTGTCACACCAGTCTCCTAAGCTAAAATTGATTGGATCTGATATTTTTTATTTTCCGGTCCACATTCTCTTGATTACCAGAAAATATATTTCATTTTAAACTAAGTAAAGATTTCACAAAATAGACCTTTTGATATTCCTCATTACATGTTTAACCAGCATAATATGTGCATCTGAACTCGACGTATTTGTGGTCAAGTTCCGATTTATGTGGATTATTTTTCCAATGCCACGTGATATTAGTGTTATATAGCGTATGAAGTGCTTAAGATATCTTGAACACTTCCATCTTTTTGTACTTGTAGCATCAGTTGTTGCGTAATATAACATAAACCTGTTGGGATTCAGGTCTTCCAGTGACAATTCGATTGTTAGACCCTCCACTGCATGAGTTTCTTCCCGAAGGAG
>JAUPMG010104745.1:0-12186 GCA_031762675.1 Pachysandra terminalis | reverse complement strand
ATTTAAAAAGAGATATGTAGAGACTATAACAAAACATAAATTAGCTAATATCCAATCATAAGATTAAATTTTTCTTGTAAACTTTGAAAAAAAAAATCATCAACTCTTAGAATCAAAACAAAAAGAATTACTTAATTCATTCAATAATCAGTAAACACAGACTCCATTCAAATCCATAATCAAATACCTTGATTATGTTTGTATCTACGAAAAATTGGTTGTTTGTGACTACTAATCAACCCTAAAAGGTTGAATCATAAATAGAGAACTTCATCAATCCCTCTCTCTACATCTAAGATTTCCTACCATTGTGGTATTTTAATTTTTGATATGAATTCCGCAGATAATAGAATTGAATTATCTAATTATCTATTTTGAAAGTAGATAATTTTTTTTTTTTTTTTATAAAGAACGTAGATAATTACAAACATATAAATCGAGGGAAAAAACTATTTTGTCTACATGTGTACTTATCTAAGTTTCTATTTTTTAGGATTATCTAATTATCTAAATGTGTACAAATTTTACATGTGATCTACGTGCAATTGGAGGTGATTGGAAGAGGATAATCTCTTCCTTAATTGTACAGATACGGGAACCGTTTTAACATTATCTTAAGTACGTATGTACATCCGTTTTATATTTTTTTTTTTAAAAAAAAAAACGGTTCTAGTTTAAATACATGTGTATGTGTTAAGTACACATTTGCGTATGTAAAATACATGTGTATATATGTAGATAATTAAATAATTTGACATCCGTATATATATATATTTTGCTTGTGTATGTATTATCGTTTCAATTTTGTGCTAAATATCCTAAAATAATTGTCCACCATATACTATATATTATTTGAAATTTTATGATAATTATCTAAAATATTAAAGATTTTGCTTATTTGCTTATGCATTAGTGCTTCTTATACTTCTCTTGAGAAAATGATACTCATCGTACACTTGGGATTCTGTCCTAAGACTTTATAAGATTTTACCACCTCTGCCTATAGTTACTATAAATGGGAAAGAAATATTTGCAAAAAACGTGATTGGAAGCGGATAATTGTATTTCACACGTCCTGAGGGTGATTGAAAGAGGATAATTGTATCTCTAAAATATATGAACTGAAAATATAATTATTAGAAATGATATAGATTTTGTTAATTTGCTTATGTATTTGTGGATCGATTTTGCTTTATATCAACAAAAAGTTGTGAAAAATATTTTATGATAATTATCTATAATTTTATGATAACTGTGTGAAATTTTTAAAATATTTTATCATAATTATCTTTTTTTTCTTTAGATTTCCAACAATAACCAATCATTATAAAATATTTAATATAGTTAAAGATGATATAGTCTTTTGGTTTAATCTAAGAGAATTCAGTTCTAACCGTTCCTAATTTTTTAATTACTTTTTCAATATACAAATGGTAATAAAATAATTTGAAAATTATTTTTAAAATTGCATTATCGTAGTATAGAATAATCAATATAATCTTTAAAAAAAAAAAAAAATGAAGCAACCTTGATCTTTATTTATAGGATAATTTTACACGAATAGCAGCATTTAACATAGGGATCTCTACCATAGTATTTTTCACAAAAAAAAAAAAAAAATAGATACGATAATTATAGAAACTGTATCTAAAATACAAAGATATCTACGATAGTGTATAAAATAACCAATACAAATTACAAAAATAAAGTAATAATTTTACACGGATGGCAAAAGGATAATTTGAAAATTTATATTTAAAATTGAATTTAACTTATAGGGATATCTAGTCGAGTGTGTAAAAAATTAATAAAAATCTACCAAAAACAAAAAAACAACTCATTCTTTATCTCTAAGATACACGGATGCAATAGGATATCTACGGTAGTATTTTAGAAAAATGTTTGAAATAATATAATAATAAAAATTAAATTTAAAAAACCATAACTGTTACCCGTAAGATAATTTTACATGGATGACAGTAGGATAATTTTGAAATTTATATTTAAAATACATTAATGTATACAAAATAAAAAAATATATTAACAAAACAAACAACCTTGATCTTTATCTGTAAGATAATTCTACGGCATTAAGATAATTTAGAAATTTATATTTAAAATACAGGGATAATTACAAAATTTCTGTATTTTTCCAAAATGATTGCATAAAAATCTTTAAAAAAATTAATATTTATCACCTACCCCATGTTATACAATAATCAACGAAAAAAAACTTGATCTTTATCGTAAGGTAATTTTATACAGATAATAATATATAGTATAATTTAGAAATTTATATTTAAAATACACCAATAATTACCAAAAGGCACATAAATAACGTGCAGAGATCTCTACCGTAGTATTTGTTTTAAATGATTCAATAAGATAATTATAAAAATCTCTTTTAAAACACCTTGAGATTAGAATTACAAAAAAAAATAATCATCAAAAAGAGATATTAACTACATAATTAGTGTACAAAATATGATATTAGAGTTAAGATGTCGTAGAGATAACAATGATCATCAAAAATAATTTTAAAAAAATAATTATTGTAAAATACCTTGAGATTAGAATTGAGATGACGATGAAAACTATTCGAGAGTTGAGATTACGATGAAAATAACCAAATGACAACAATCTAAGAGTTGAGTTTACGATGAAAATAATCTGAAGAGGTGATGTTCTTCGTTGGACTTGTAGTACAGTTGATATAAATTGTTTGATTTGAGTTGTAAAACATGGAAGAAAATAAACATCGGACGTTTGAAAGCGGTTAAGTTGAGTGGGAAAGAGATTGGATAGTTATGGGAGAGAGTAATTTTTAAAAATCAATTAAAAAAAATTGGTTGAGGGAGAAGGAATCTAGAGTCGTGGGGGAGAGAAAATCTCAGAAAGTTGCTAAAGAGAGATGCATGAGTTGTGGGAGAAACATTTGAAGGATATGGGAGAATGTTTAATTATTAAACATTGGTGAGACTGATTCGACAGTTTTAGGAGAGATATTAGGAGAGAATTTTATAGATTAAAGTAAAATTACTATCATAACCTTAAAAATTTTGAAAAAAGAAACATTGTTGGATAATTTTGTCAAAATAATGGTATAGATGTAGATCATACGAAGAAATCGAAAATAGAAACTGTGAAGATAATCGAGTTAGAGAGATGGTTGAGAAAGAGTAGGAAAGAAGTTAAAAATGTGGGAGTGGTCTGGTTAGATTTTTAAATAATTAAAACCTTTAAAATAGGTAATAAGAAAGATGTTAGATTTTTAAATAATTAAAACCTTTAAAATAGGCAATGAGAGAGAGAGAGAGAGAGAGAGAGAGAGAGAGAGAGACGTGTGCTTGAGAAAGGAGTGGGAAATAAGTTAATAGGAAGTTAATTAATTGTAATTGGAGTTATCTAATTGCAGTTTTGAGAGAGAGATGATAAGAGTGAGAAAGTAGTTAAAAAGAGGTGAGACGTTTGTTTGGGTTTTGTTTTTTTTCTTTTTCTTTTTTTTGGTAAAAAGGTGGGACGATTATATTCAAAATCTTAAAAATGATAGAATTATCCTTATCGATGTTATATAATATTTTGTAGTGTGAGGTCAATTTAGGAAACAAGAATTATTTTTTGGCACACTTTCCGATGCTCCTTTTCCCTTAATAGTATAGAAAATGATAGAATTATCCTTATCTATATTATATAATATTTTGTAGTGTGAGGTCAATTTAGGAAAAAAGAATTATTTTTTGGCACACTTTCCAATGCTCCCTTTCCCTTAATAGTATAGATGTAAAGCCCAATCTAGCCCAGTAAATTGCAGTATAGTCTTTGGCTGCGTTTGGCCCTGCATATATAAGTGGAACGCTACCCATAAGGAGATATTGAGAACAGCTTCTCTTATCACTTATGAGAGAAGTTATTTCTAAATTTTAGTAATATTTATTTTATTTCTAAACTTTTATAAATATTTAAATAAATATTATTTCTAAACTTTAATGATATCTTTATAATACTTACTTTACCTCTAAAGTTTCATAAACACTTAAATAATTATATTTACCAAACACTATTTTCTTCAAGTATTGTTGTTGTACATAAGTGCTCCCATAGAGCCACTTATCCTGTGCTTATCCAAAAGCACAAGTCGGGCCAACTGCAACCTTTAAAAAAAGAGGCCTCTTAATCTCTGCGATTAGTTTCATAGAATCCTTACTTCGCCATCATCGGATCATTTGGACTTTTAAGGCGTAGGATACAATGTCTCGAGGGGTGGATTTAAAAGAACTTTTCCAGAAATTTTTAGGATCAAATATGCAATGAAGAAAAATTGACGCATGACTTTTACCTCTGAAATTTGTACCACTTGCACTTTATCAGAAACCCTAATAAGTCATGGACTGATTACCTCTAATATTACTCTTCTCAAATCCATCACCCCCCACCCCCACCCCCACCACCACCACAACCATCACCACTACCATCACCACTACCACCCCACATGGTGGTGGTGGCGGCGGCGGTGGGATGGTGGTGGGGGTGGTGGTGGTGGTGGTAGTAGGGAATTCGAGAGGAGTAATTTTATATTTTATTAGAGTAAATCAGTTTATCACCTTTTGAGGTTTCATAAAAAGACGTCAATGTAGTTTCAAAAACCTCTGGAAATCTAAGTGCAAGTGGTATAAACCTCAGGGAATAAAAGTGTAATTTACTCATTCTTTTCTACCCTTAAATAATAAGTCTGGACTCTGGATTCCACGTCATACCTCCAGGTGGCAAAAAAGTTAGACCCGTCCAGGGAAAGAAGATAAATGGACGAGCCGAGTAGAGTTAAAAAAAAAAAAAAAAAACATTTATTGTTTTCCTGTTGCGTTTGCAGATCCGATCTGAGTAAAGAGAGCCACATGAACACACGCACCGTTAACCTCGCCCAACTACTCCTCAAGTCTTTGTCATACTGAAGAAATCGTTTTTTGCCAATATTACTGTATATAAGTTCGCAATTTCGAAGGTCGGAAGCCTACTCTTTTGGATCGTTACTTGCGGATCTGCCCAGTCAGCTTTCTCCGGGTACGTCTCTCTCTGTCTCTTCCTCCGAAACTTTTGGATCTCTTTCACCCAAAATTCTTCAAATATGGGTGTTCTTGAATTTCCTCCTTTGGTAATATGTGTTGATTTATCTCTGCTTCTTCAATCTTCTGTTCTTCTCTACATTCTTATCAACAGGGTAGGCTTCAGAATCAGAAAAGATTTGATTCTTGGTTTTGATTTCTGGTGAGTTGAGTTTATATTTGGTTGGGGTTTTTTTCGGCTGAGGTTGTAGGGTTGCCCATTGCCTCGAATCATCATCTCCTACCTTGCAATTTTTTTTTTTGCCCTTTTTAGCTACTGAATCGGTTTTCGAATGATGGGTTTGATCCCGTCTGATCAAAAATGTGATTTGCGTTTATTTAGAGTATTAATTGAAATTGGAGTTTGGTTCAAGTAAAGGATAATCACTTTGCATTTTGGTCCAGGTGATGTTTATTCTCTGGAGTGTTGAATCTGTAATTGCAATTTGTCTTTGTCCTGTTTCTTTAAGTATATTCTCTCTTCAGCTGTTGGAGTGAAATTGCTCTTTATTTCTTGATCAAGTGGTTATCCTAGATCAAGCTATGTGTTTCTTACCATTTTTATTCAATTTGCTATTGTTATTTGTTATTTCCTTAAAGAAAATTTTGAGTTTTTGCCTGATTTAAGAAGATCTTCAGGACAATGCATCATGCTACTACTATTCTTTATTATTTTTTCCCCTTTTTTTTTTATTGTGCTTGTTCTTGATCAATGCCAAGAGATGTCTTTCCTACAATTAAGTGACTCTGCATTTTTTTTCATTTTGTGCTTTTTTCTCTTGCTGATCTTGATTAAGGAGAGTTAGGGTTCTTCAGTAACCGCTTTGATGCTTTGTTTTACTGTCATTTTTATAGCTTAAAATTAGGTTACTAACAGTTATAACAGTAGGGGTCTAGACCATTATTACACAGAATTGAGCAAACTTTATAATCTTGACTGTAGCAAGAGCAAGAAAATTTAAGAGCAAGAGTATAATTGGTTTTCTAGGGAAATATATTTGGTCTAATGTAAACAATTAGAGTGGTCTTCATGATCAGGCCTTCTATTTGGTTTAGGTAACAATCATTTTGTACTGAAATCTAACCAAATTGTTTGGGATTCTACTAATGCTGTTTGGGATTCTACTAATGCTGGTCATTTGGTGTATTACCAAGTCACAACCCTAGTACCACAACTGCTGATATAGGTATTTAAGAACATCTCCTAACAACCAATGGTTAACAGTCACTCCGGCACACAGGGTAGCTCAACTGGCAGGCATTCCAGCTCAGGAACTGGAGGTCCCAGGTTCGAGTCCCCGGGCTATCTGATATATGGTTCTTGTGGATGGAGTCCTGTATCTAGGGTTTTACCCCGTCCCCACAAAAGTGGGGTCAGGGTTCCATGTCATTATAAAAAAAAAAAGTCGCTCCGGCAGTTGGCTTCTTTAGAATAGGCAATAGTGAGATCACTATTTACGTAAATGATGCAGAACAGGGTAGTGATATTGATTCACAAGAAATTCAATGAAATTCTATAGTAACTAAAGGTAACCTAAGAAGAGCTGAGGGCATGAGACATCAATTGTGGTGAATCTAGCTCTCTGTCTCGGACAATCTAGGATGCGAGTAGAGCCTATCATTTTAATATTATAATTAGTTCATGTGCCTGGGTAATCAAAAAAGAAATTTTGTTTATACACTCCCTTTTTGCATTCTTCTGATTTGATACAAAAATGGCAATTGCTATTATGATGCAACAAAAAAAGAAAACAAAAATAAACTAAGTAGACATGTAATATTAGACTAATGTTATATTCCAAAATAGCAGCAGTCCTTTGCTTTTGTACTGTTATAACAGTGTTATAATGGCTATTACTAAATCCGTGGTTGTGTTTATTTATTCTTTTAACATTTTCAGTATAATACTGTGTTTGAAACCTCAGATTTTGACAGAAAGAAAAGAAAATGTTGGAGAAAGCACTTTCTCATGTTTGGTTGAAGAAGGAAAGAGTTGGGGATAGAGATCTGGAAAGAAAATAATTTGAGAAATTTTCTCTTTTAGAATCAAAACCTTTCTCCCCAAAAAGGTAAAAATTTCGAAAGAAAATAAAATAAAAGAAAGGTGGAGAGCACTCTCCAACACTCCAACCTAACTTACAACATATCTTGTTTTTCCTTGGCGACTAATCAACCTTGCCAGAATTTATGAGAACTCACCAGAAAATCATTGGAAGTCACCGGGATTTGATTTTCTTTTCTTTATATGTTTCATCTTAACCAAACACTTGAAAAGAAACACTTGTCATTTCTTTTCTTTTAAAATCCAAGGTTCCGAACACAACAATGCGTCAAATCAATGAATTTCTATTTTGAGTAATGTGTTTCTTGAGTCATGATACAGATTGGGTTCCTGGCAGGTTGCTATCACTTGCTATCAACATTGGAGGAGATATATAAGTTGCAGGCTTGTGGGAAATTCATCATGGTCAGGCAATCACCTCGGAACCAGAGATCCAAAGGCTTTAAGATAAAGCATGCTCTGCAGATAGGCTTGTTACTTGCCGTTTGCATATGGTTGCTTTACCAAGTGAAACATTCCCATGACAAGAAGAAGATATTTGACGAGAGTAATGCAAAAATCTCAGAGAATGTACAAAATGACATTGAAATCTTGAGACTTGGGAGGAAGGACCTTCGTCCTCGAGTTGAAGAAACAGCTAATGAGGATGAGAGACATAATAGAGAGGAAGAAACTGAAGGAGAAGGAAGCAAGCCTGAAGAAAGTGTTGATGAAGGAAGAGAAGGTAGGGACATTGAAACAGATGAACATGACCGAGAAAACGCAGAACATGAAGATGCGCGCAGAAAGGATTTTGTAGATGAAAAGGAGAGGGATGAGGAAAGTGAATCAAAAGGGGGTGAAGAGGAAGGTCAGAACAAGGATACAGAATCACTGGATCATACATTAGAGGAAGGTCATCAGATCAAGGATACGACGGATTTACCAGATGATCAGGATCATGATACAGGGGACAGGAATACACAGGAGGCACGTGAGGAGCATTATAAGAGGGATGATGCTTCCAGTGCTGTGATTCGCAATGCCGAGGTAACAATGACTGAAACTGAAAATGGAGGAAACTCAAATGAGGAAGAACAGGTAAAGGACACAGAAAAGAATGAGCCAGAGCAAGAGGGTAGAACCAATAGGACTGATGAAGTCAACATCGGTCAAGACAATTCGAACCCAAAGGTGGGAGAAGGCGTAACAACTGAAATCAGTATGTCTGTAAATGCTACAGCCAACGAAGAAAATGGTAATGAGAGCTCAAGCCCTAATTCAGTGGTAATGAAGTTAGAAACCAATGTTTCTTCCATGGAAAATGGGACAAGTATCAACTTACATTCAGCTCAAGAACGAAATGCAACAACAGAGACCAGAAATTCTAATGGAGATGACTCCAACCTGCAAGCTGAGAAGTATAACGCGACTGTGGAAAGCGAGCAATCAGATCTCAATGCAACACTTTCCACTGCAACTGAAAATGCAGATGCTTCTAAGAGTGATGAATCCACCAAGTCTTTTAGTAATTCTGAATCTGTTGTTGATGTAGGACAGACGGCAAAGTCCGATGCAACAACTGCTGTAACAGAGGACAGGTCTGCGTCTTTGACCACGAATGAGAGTGTTGATACAGAAGAGAAATCAAACACTAGTACTGAAACAAAGGAAGCAAACGAAAGTGAAGCATCTTCAACCACAAATGAGATTGTCCAAAGGGATCCCATTGATTCTTCAATCCCTCAAGAAGAGAAAGATGTTCACACGGATCTTGAAACCTTGCCGGAGATCAAAACTGAAGAGGATAATGAAAATGCACTAGCAGAGTGACAGAACTGGATGGTGGCAAGATTGCTGGGTTTCTTTCTCAGATTGTGCTCTTAAGTTATATATTTTTTGTAATTTGGTCAAATTGTTTCTTACTTGTTTCTGCTCAATTATGCAACGTCCATGAAGAATCTCTAGTGAATATGGTGTCAAGACTTGGCATCAGGTATAGGCAAGTAGATGGGGGGATCAAAAGATTTAAATCTGTAGAAATGATCCAAGCACACATTGAATCTTTGTTCTACAGCAACTTGGATTTTTATTCTTACGAAAATTATGGTATGGCTGAGTTGTATCTTCCCTTTTATATTTGTAGGCAGGTATGCCGCATGAACTCTTTGATACGTTCCCACCAAAAGGAAAAAATGAAAAATCCAATTACAGCTTTTAAAATTAGTTCTTCCTTTGG
This sequence comes from Pachysandra terminalis, assembly GCA_031762675.1. Classification (NCBI taxonomy): domain Eukaryota; kingdom Viridiplantae; phylum Streptophyta; class Magnoliopsida; order Buxales; family Buxaceae; genus Pachysandra; species Pachysandra terminalis. Next base: position 2,807 of record JAUPMG010104745.1, on the reverse strand, counting down.
TGCTAGGAGATGTAGTTCAACCATGCACAGCAAAACACACTAACATCTGGTATGGTGCATCCAGAGCTCAACTAATGCAAGGCTGGGAATCTCCTTCATTCCGTATGGATACCAAGAACATGCTAGAAAGTAATATTAGGTCAAGTAATGCAACGCTGGGAATCTCTTTCACTCTGCGCACCAAGAATAGGCTAGAACGAAATATGATATGTACGAAACAAAGTAAAACTTGAGTGAAAATAACTTTCGTGATTCATTTTAGATGTTGCAAGAAATTGCATGATTCGTATTGAAAACCATGTAATTTTGCATTTGGTTAGCAAGAAAATCATAAGAATCTTGAACACAATTTTTAATTTTTCTCTTATATTATAAACCAGGGATGCAACTTCCGTCAGTTAAACCCATAATTGAACTGACTCAAATCGATTTTGGTTCGATTTGAATTGGGTTTTAAAATTATAAAATCGAATTAGATTGGTTTGGTTTTGGGTTGAAGCCTCGGTTAAACCAAATCAACCTGAAAACAGATCTCTAGTGTATATACTCTTAACCAAACCAAACAAAGAGATTTAAACTGAATTATAGTCTATACATGTATTATATATATATATATATATATATTGTAAATTCAAATGTTTAGGAAAGACATTGTAGGAAGAAAACAAAAACCAAAAACTTTTCTCACAATGCATTTTCGGACTAATCTTGCAAAAAAAATCATTCTTTTTCTTGAAACCAAAAGTAGGCTGAATCCAAAAAAAAAAAAAAGTGCACTTTCTAGCATTCTCTCACATTCTTGGTGTCCAAATGGGCGAATTCCAAAAATAGAAAAAATTGCCCCAAAGTTCAGAGGATTTTCTGTTCATCTAGATGCAAAGACTCAACTCCCTTGTTGCCAAACAGATGGCCCGCCAACCCTCCAGCGTTGCCTAAAAAAGGAGCGTCTCATGCAAGCAAGATTCCTGAATTCCACACAAGGAAAAGACCCCAATTTGGAACTACTTAATTCAGAAAAATTAGATGCCTCGATTCTTTATTTGATATATATGCTCTCCATCATTTAATCTACAAGGACCTCTACTCACTGCCAAACAGTTGAGTGACAATGTTTCAATTTATAAGATTAAGTTGTTCTGTGTGATCCCCATCCTCTGCATATATCCTTACAGATTCAGTACAAACTGATTATGGAACGAACCAGATGCAGGTACGCAATTAGTGCAGACTTGGTGTAAGCTGATTGGGGAACAGACCAGATGCAGATAGGCATTTAGTGCAAGTGGTTGTGGGAGCTGCGTATGCCGTTTAAAGTAACGTGCACCTCGTGCGTTCAACTCAGGAGTCGGTAAAACCGTGGCCAACTAAAAGCCATCTGAACTAGGACCGTCAATGGGTCGGATCCTGATCTGATACCGATCCGAATCCGATTTGATCTAATTTTTTTTTATCAAACCCCAACTCTAAATCATAACCAGCAATCTCTATGCGCCTCTTCTTCAATTGCTACTGCTAGTCTGCGCATTCAATCTCTACTGCGCTTGCGCCTCTCCTTCAGTTCGTACTGTAGTTAAATCTCGGTGTGCTCTTCTAAAATCTGAAGTTCTCTTCTCGATGTGATTTTCTAGGCCTTGTCATGCACAACTTTCTGATAACCGAATGACCGGAAGCATCCCTCCATCAATCAGTGGATTTTCTGAGTTAATTCTACTATATCTCCAGCAAAACCAAGTGACCGGAAACATCCCTTCTTCGGTTGCCGGTTTCGTTGCTCTCCAATTCTGCCAGTTATCGGAAAACTAGCTAACAGGTAGCTTACCGGCGACTGTTGGCAAGCTTCCTCAAATCCAAAGACTAATCCTTGAGAATAACAAGCTTACAGGAGAGCTTCCGGCGACCATTGGCCATCTCTCATCTCTCACTGAAATATTCTTCTCAAACAACTGTTTTACAGGTAAGGGCGAAGCCAAAAAGTTTTTCATCAGGGGCAAAATTAAAAAAAATAATACTTTAATGTGTCTTGCCAATTTTAATTGTTTTGACTTTTTTGTCATATTGAGAAATGATGAGAGCGTTTCAGACCATCCAAATGATAAATGATTAGATAGATCACATGGATAGTGCATACGTGCAAATAAGTCTCATTATTTATTTTCACCTTTTTTTTTCAAAAAAAAAATCTCATTTGTTAATGATTATTGGCATTTGTGGTAGCTTGTATCCTCATATTCAAAACCCAACCCAAGACCCACGTGGCATTAATCCTCATGATCAAAACTCAAGCAAAGATTCACATGCTTTCTAAACAAACAGAATTGATTTGGTTTCTATTTAGTTAAGAAAGTATTCTGTAGTGAGTTGGCAATTTATTAAGGTCAAGAACACTTTCTAATTTAGTTTGGATTCTTTTCCAACTCAATTAGGTAGTTTCTAATTTGTATTCACAAGGGAAGCAACGGTACCTTAGGTATTGCCGGTTTAAATAAGGAACCATGATAGGTCACTTTACTGTTTAAAGGAGCTTTCTAAAAAAACAGGGGGAGAAATATTCTGTTTCAGAGAAAACAGAATATTGCTCATTGAATAGAGTGTATTCGGTTCACATCTCTGTATATATTCCTGTCCTTTGGCTTAAACGACAACTCCTTGAGTGTCCATTGAAATAACGTCCATTATTATTGTTATTTGGTTGGTTCTTTGGGAGGAAGAACGTGAAGTCTTCGGGAGAAAATCATCTGCAAAGTGAAGGGAGTTCAAGCTTGCAGACTATGAAGACGAGTGGTGCTCGCTGAACAAGTCCAGAAGAT
>JAUPMG010104724.1:0-12186 GCA_031762675.1 Pachysandra terminalis | reverse complement strand
CAATTCCAATTCTCAATGAATTAGAATTGGAATTACAATTCTTAACATCAATTCCAATTCTTTGACACAATCGGACCCTAGAGGTTTTTCATTTTAATGTTGTTGGTGCTGAGGTGCCAGACGCTTGCCTTGAGCGTTAGGCCCCATATGCTTTTGTACCTACTTTTTTTCCATTATATACACACACACACACATATACACACACATATATTGATGGCTGTTATTCATTAAAAAAATATGTCATCCAAAGGTATCCCATGGAAGAACTCTACTTTAACCACTACCTAGCCAGACGGTCAGCTAGCCTATTCATGGTATGTGGTGAAATGAGATGTTCAATCCACATACCAAAGAATGAGCCAAGCGAACTAGGTGTGAGAATCTCCAAGGGCAATAGTGAAGGTTGCCCACCCATGCAATCACTGAAATAAAGTTACCCTCAATCTCCAAAGCATCAAATGAAAGCCTTCTAGCCTCCCTCAATCCAAACACAAGTACCAACATCTCTGCTCGGCTAGAATAACCCTCTCCTATAGCCCTATAAAAAGCATGCAAGACTCGGCCATTATGATCCCTGAATATACCCCCCACTCCAGAAGGACCTAAGTTGCCCTCGAATAAAGCATCGAAATTAAACTTGATGGCTCCATCCCTAGGCAGGTGCCAACTGATGCAACACTGACAAACCTCTAAACTCAGATAAAACGACCATCCACGAGGTCACCATGGCAGTGTTACAGAGAATAGATATAATTTAATTAAATAAACCAATAATTTGACAATTGCAGGTTTTCCTTGAGTTTTAAAAGCTTGAAAAATTATGACAAAATTAATGTGACTGTACACAAGTAAAAATTGCATATCAGAAACACCTCAACATAGTCATTCTTGCCCCTTTGGAGTTTAAAAGGTAGATGATGATACAAAAATGAAGTAATAAATCTTAAAGAAGTACGGAAAATATATAACATATGCTGTATCTCATTTATTTCATTGATAAACTTATAACTGTCTTCAAACAATAACTAGCACCTGCCTTCCTGTAAAATTGTAATTATCAAGAAACGAAACTTTTCTCCTTTTAGCCATGAAAGAGACAACTTAAACACAATTCCTTCCCCAAAATTGTAATAATTATACCAAAGTTCCTTTGTTTAATGCAAATGCGACAAGCCAATGTAGAAAAGAACACATAGAATGAAAATGAGGAGATAAATTCACGCACATACATAACAGTAAACATAACGGAACTTGTAGTAGTTTTAATTTTCACATACAAAACATCGGAATGTCAAAGCTGGACTTCGCAGCATCTCGTGTTTTCTAGTTAGATACCAAGGCCACACTCCATTAGAAAAGATGCAGTTATAAATGCCCTAACAAAGACTGATCACTGAAGTGTACAACAGACGAGGAAGACTTGACCCACATAAAATATTGGACATCAGGCAAACATCATTTATAGTTTCCATACCGAAACGAAAACCTTATGATACATATATTCACCAAAATTACAGACCATTGGCAGGCACACATTAAGTTCTCTGCATGGTTATAGTCTTAAAGGGGGAAAAACGATGTCCGATTTCAACTTTCCAAGGGTCTGACGAAGTTCTATTTAGATCCATGTAATCATGAATGAACACAAGCACATTCTTTATCAGGTAATAACAAAATAACCTTCCAAAATAATGTACATTAAATGAGAAAAGTAACTTGCTTTTTAAGGAGAAGAGCTAAAGATGTATATTCTTTCTCACAGAATCCACGGAAACCAGACAAGAGAGCATGTAAATTGTATCATTATAAATCCAAGATGTACGTAATGAATCAATTGCAATATTGCATCCCACAATAAGATGCAGTAATCATCAACAAGGGAGCCGAAACAAATAACTTGAAACAGAAGTCTGAAATCTATATATATAATAGTCAATAGGGGCTAAGTGAACATGCAGTCCCAACCAGAAAAGATAATTTATCATGATGATCAAAGGGTCAAAAAGCTTACGGAGCCATCCAACGGTATGTGCCTGTCTCCGGTGTCATTCCCTCAGTCTGCACCTCAATCCGTGCAACCCCGAAATCCGCAATTTTTATGGACTTGTCTGTGAAGATCAGAAGATTGTCGGACTTCAGATCTCTGTGAATGAAACCAAGCCCATGCACATAGGCCATTCCCCTCGCAACATCCAGGGCCTGCTTGACCGCCAGCTTCAGAGGCACTGATCGATTGTGGCGCCTCATCAAGAACTGACGAACCGAACCTCCCTTAGCATACTCTGTCACAATGCACCAAACCATTGGCTTACGACAGGCCCCGATAAAGCGAACTATGTTCGGATGCTTCAGTGTAGCCAGCATCATGACCTCCTGCTGGAACTGTTGTTCCATCAACTGTGCCCTCTCTTGGCTATTATCAGGCCTCTCCAATATCTTGATTGCAACATCCTCACCATTATAGGTCCCTTTGTAGAGCTTTCCAAAAGCCCCCTGTGCAAAAGCAGTCCCCATGTTAAGCTTCCCCAAGTCAATTGTCCACTCATCATAATTCTCAAGCCCCTCAGTTGGGTATCTGGTATCCATGAGAGCTTGGGCTAATGCATCATCACTAAGTGCATGTGACACTCTTCCAGGGCGAAGAACACTATGCCCCACAGAATAGTTATTGCTCACATGCCGGAGACCAGGGTGACTCAACATATGAGTGTTCGAATCGTTTGATCCCACACTGCTGTTATCGACAGACATCGACACAGAACCCCCGCCATTGCTTGTCTGCAAGCTCCCAACACTGTCAATAGACATGTTAGATCCTTCACCAAGTTTACGATAGAAATCATAATAATCATTGTCGCCATTGTTATTGCCTATAATTCCAGTGAATTTGGGACCCTCCACCATTTTTTCAACTGTAAAACAAACGCAACCTTCAAAGTTCAAACTCGAGATATCTTCAACTTCAAGTTTTCATAGCTCAAAACCCCCAAAAGCAAACCTAAAATTGCAAATATAACTGATCTGCAAACAAAACAAAGCCAAAATCACTACCAAACAAACCCTAAATTTCCACCTTTTCCATCTCCGATTCTTAAACTAAAACCCTAAAATACGAAAAAGAAAACACAAAAGAACTACCAAAATCACATTCCCCCAAAAAAAAAAAAAAACCAACCAGTAGTCCGAGATTTCCTCGCTTCAGAAAAGGTCATTCAAACTGAAACCTTGAACAGAATAAAATTCAGATGATATCAAAGTGAAAACGCAACAAAAAACACTAACTCCACAAAGTTGATGAATCCCTGATCTAGAAGTTGAATTCACAGGCTACCTCGATGCTTACCTTGATCGATAGGGTTTCTTCGGTACGATTCCGATAATCGAAGCTTGAAACAAGAATCAACGAAGAGAACTACGAAATCGAATAGAAAACCTGAAGGTTAGTAGAGAGAGAAGACATTTTCGAGGAGCGATTAACAACTGCTAAAGACGGAGAAGACGAGACAGGGTAAGTCATCACTACCCATTTTTATTACATTGAAAACTTTCCTGGTACGTCTTACCAGGTTAAGTTATCTAGTAAGACCTAAAAATTTTTTGCCACTTGGTAAATCCTTACTCAGGAAAGCATTTGGATATTCGGCGTGCGGATAGTATTTCAACTCGTATACTATCTATTAGGGTCCATTTCGCTCAGCTTCCTAAGGACCAGGAAGCCATTTCTAGACCTAAAAAAGGCTTTTTATCTAATACTTGGGTGTTTGGTGACATCTTTTAGAAGTCTTTTAAGTACAAGGGCTTCTTTGGAAAGTCAGTTTTGGAGAAGTTAGAGGATTCGGCTTCTTAAAATTGCGTTTGTGGGAAGTCACAAATCACTTAAGTGATATTTTTATAAATACAAGTTTACCCCCTTAATAGTTTTTGTAATAACTTATATCTTTATCCCTAACCTGAGATTACGCAGTACATTGGATGAAGATATTGACTCCATGTCAACAACAACGATGAGAAATTCAGATAAAACGTTATACTAGCGGATTAGCTAAAATACGTAATCAGATTATGCTTGAGAATCGAGATGAACGATTCTTTTTTTGCATTATAAATTCTTCCCCTAAGCATCTTTACTCGCCACATTAGTTTCTTCTCTATAAGTTTTACATTTTTGGAGCAACAGACCATCAGTGAAGAAAGGTGAGAATTACTTCTTCTTTACTGGTCATGGCCTAAAACAATGCATGGTTCTTGGTGTTTCACTGCTGAATAAATGTTAGTTCCTCAGAGATAAAATGAGGTGCCTATTAGGTGCTTGTATAAATGAATTATGCTCTGTTCAACATATGTTTTTTGTTTTTTAATGATTGGCGAATTGGGTTTGGATTTTCAAAGTTTTTTGAAGAAGAAAAAAGAGCTTCACATCTACATTTGATGATTACTCTGTAAATAGGCAAACATTGTATCAATGAGGTGTCTATTAGGTGTTTTTATCAATGAATTATGCTCTGTTTAGAAACTCTTTTTTTTGTTTCTCGTGATTGGCCAACTGGGTTTGGGTTTTCAAATATTTGAAGAAGAAAAAAGAGCTGATGTTCTCCCATGTCATTACTCAGGTCAGAGTTTGGGTGTCTTTGGTGTTTTGTTCATTTACCTCATTGGTCTAGGCTATTGGTTTCTGCAGTTGGGTGGTTAAAAGGGCTTTTTGCCAAGCTCATAATCAGTACCTGCTACATTGTGTATGAGTACAGACCTTTATTGTTCCTCATGTACAATGTAGCTGGGATGTTTTCAGGTTATTGTTGGTGCTGGATCCAATGTGTTGCTTTGGTGAGATGTTAGTTAGGATGATGTTATTCTGTGGCTGATCTATTTGGCTGCATTTTTGTTTAGCTCGGGGAGTCTTGCAATCCGTGTTTGGAACTGTTGTTGTCTTTCTATTGGCCACTTTGTATGGTGTGTATCATTTAAAATCACAGAGCACATATAATTGCCCACATGGTTGTGGCTGAATGATCATTGTACAATTCTCATATATTAATACAAATTAAATTACCTTCCAAAAAAAAATAGTGCTTTTCTTAATATACAATTATTACTCTTTGACTGAGTTTTTGATTCCTTATAAGGACATTGAATTGGGTATTGTTTGGTTGAGTAATCTTGATCACTAGGGTAGCTTAATTTTTTTTTATAATATATGATCATTGTAGGTAACATAAGCTTTTAAGAGAGTATGCTTGATTACCTTGTCTGGGACATACATGTCTAAACTCTGAATTACATAGGTATACTGATATGTTTGTACCTAAGATGTTTGAAGTTAATTTTTGTCTTATTATACATCATCTTGTTCTTAACCTTGTGACCTTGTTGATGGACCATCAATTAACTCTGTAGTTTCCAATCTTCCATTAGCTTTAAATATCATCCCTTTAAGTTTGCCTTAAGTTGACTTGGATAGAGGTGTCTATAGATTTGAAGTTAAATAACAGAAAATGTAGCAACACAACTATTTAATGATATCCAATCCATATTCAATCAAATTTTCTGATTCCTACATATTGATAGCTAAAGAGCTCTGTAGACGTAAAAGACTTGGCCCCAAGCCAATTGACCAAGACATATACTAGCACAAGTGCACAAAATACATATAAAAAAGAATGTCTCCACCATAAATCGCAGAGTAACATTCACATTTCATGCACAAGGAGGAAAGGCTATGATCATTGAATTGAAATAGGAGAATTCCCAAGGCTAGATCATCTTAATTTTGTATTTACTTCATTATGATTCTTGTCTAATTGTATTAATTGTATTATACTCAATTATAATACTATAATTTTTCTTTTGTTCAATAGACCTGGGCAAACGCTTTGCCTGGTTTAGTCTGCCTTATATGTAAATATTGTTTATGTCATGTATTGAATCATCTGCTACACAGAAATAAAAGTGACATATTCATGTTTAATCTTTTATATCTATTCATCTCTCTCTCTCTCTCTCTCTCTCTCTCTCTCTCTCTCTCTCTCTCTCTCTTATTGGGGTGGGGGTTATTGTTACAGAACTCACCATGGAATGAGTTGTTCTTAGGGGTGTCAATGGGTACCCAATACCCAACAAACCCAATAGAACTGAACCCGTTTAGAAAAATTCGGTTTCATGTATGTAGAACCGGTTCATTATTGGGCCTATTGAATTTGTTAATAATTCATTAATTATTCTTTAGAGATAAGATATTTGAAACTAAATTAAAATTTAACTTATGTTTAAATAATTCATTAGCCAAATTTTAAACAATCAATTATTATGCTAATTAATTAATCAAATCAAAACCAAATGACAAGTTGATAAGTTTAAATTTTTAAATGTTCATTTATATTAGAAATTCATTTTATGTTAGGGATGGTATGTAAAACGTGTTGGTGTAAACACTCAGTTTAAATTTAGATAAATCTAAGTTTTTGGAATGAGATCATTATCATGACAATCAAATAATATTAATATACTTTAAAGAAATATTCTTTTTGATATACATTAGTCTAATAAGTATCGGGTACCCAACGGGTATCCGTTAAGAACTGGGTATTGGCGGGTTCAGTTCTAGGACTAAGGGTGACAGCCCCGGACCCAAAGTCTTGGAACCGTCCCATATAATAGATTTGGTTCTGGAACTTGTTACACCTGTCCCGAACTCGACCTATTGACACCTAGTTCTTATAAAGCACATATAATTCGAGCATTTATTTCTTTTTTGTATTAATAGAATTGTATCATAAATTATTTTAATTTTTTGCCAGATGGCAAGGGAACAAAATGGTAACATATCAGATACAACACAAAAGGGCTTAAAACCCCAAAAAGCTGTATGGAATAATGAGTTTCATGCTGTTTTTGTTGACCTATGTTTGGTGTGAGTGATGAAGGGGAATAGACCAATTACTCATCTTAATAAAAAATGATAGCAAGAAGTTATGGAAAGATTTGGAAATGAGTGTGAAAGATATTACGCGAAAAAGTAGTTAAAGAATCGTTGGGATAGCACAAAGTCGGATTGGAAAATATGGGATAACTTGCTAAGGAATGACGCAGGCCTCGGTTCAGATACTATTAAAGGCACGGTTGATGCTACTGATGATCGGTGGGATAACCACATACAGGTGTAGTACACATTAATAAAGACATTGTGATGTTGCATTCATAAGGATAGAACATAACGATTTCTATTGTTTTATAAAAACAGAAGTATTCAGATGCTATAAAGTTTCGGGAAAATGGATTGGAACATGCCAATGAATTGAACATCATGTTTGGTGGTACGACACCAATAGGAGATATAGCTTGGGCACCTTCGCAGGGGTCCTTGCCAAATTTTGGTTCTAGCTCATCCCGTGGAGAACCAACTACACCAGAAGGGGTTCTAGAATCTCAATCACAACAATCAGAAGTGCTCACTGATCCCAACCTAGCTAATGACAAAGTAAGGGATACAAATTCTACACATCGTCACAGAAAATCAATGGATGGAGGGATACAACTTGATCGACATCGAAAAGCCCATCTGCTTCAAAGCTTAATAAACAACTTCATCGTCTTTGTGATGCGATTGAGTCAAAAAGTTCTGCACATGCTATTTCGACATCCTCCATAAAAGATTGCATTGATATACTAAATCAAATGCCTGAGATGCCTAAAGGAAGTTCTCTTTACATGTTTGCTTGTGATACATTTTTAAAGGAGCAAAGAGAATTATTCATTACACTGGAGCAATCCGAATTGCATCTAGCATGGCTGCATAGGCAACAAATCCTTGATGATTGACCTTATATGCATATTTTAGCATATAGTTATTTTAGATGCACTTATGTTTGTAGGGTATAGAAAATAAGGTTTCTCACATGTAAGGTGTCTATTTGTTTTTCTAAGATGTTTTGATGTGAGTAGGATGGTGAGAGTATGACTTTTGTTTTCTAGTTTTCATTTTTCGGTTGGGTTGGATTAATAGTGTATGGTGTTATTATTATGTTTGAATTTAAGATGTTTCATTCTTAAGATCATAATTTTATATGTTTATCTCATGTATTTACTTTATTTTGTGAAATTCCGCTATGTTATGAAATATATATATATATATATATATATATATATATATAATTAATTTAATTTTTTTGTGCAAGTAGTGGTGGTAATATTAATAAATAATACATGGATTCAGATATAGATATCCATTCAGATGAAGACTCTGACTCTGAAGAAGTATTTAATGTTTAGAGGCCATAGGGGCAAATATTGCCATTGAATACTATAATTCTTATATTGCTAAAGAGCCATGTAGAGTTAGCTCTTATATAGGCCATGCATTAGTCTTAGATATATTAAATGGACATGACATGCGTTGTCATGAACAACTTAGAATGGAAAAATATGTGTTTCAACGACTTTGTGAAGCCTTTAGACATCGACAGTTATTAAACGACAAACGAGTGGTCATAGTAGAAGAGCAAATGACCATATTTCTGAGGACCCTAGGTCACAATGAAAGAAATAGAATGTTGCAAGAACACTTCCAACACTCAACAGAAACAATTAGCAGACATTTTCACAGAGTGTTAAAAGTTGTGGTAGAGTTTGCAATGTCTATTAAGTGCCACCTAACCTTGATGAAGTCTCAAATTGTAGTAGCCTGAACCAATTAAGAGGTAATTAATTATATTTAAAACCTTAATATAAGCTCATCTACCAATTTGATTTATAATCAGAGTTAAACCGATCATAAGATTTCTATGATGTGATTTGTTAGAATCTCATGCTTAGTACTATAGTTAAACCCTTGTGTTGAATAAAAAATTATTTTAATTGTGTTAATTGAATGACGAGGTGTATGGTAGGGATGAGTGTAGTGTAAATGGATGGCTTAGATTTAGTAGTTGGAAAGGAAGGGTTAGGATTGGCTAGTTAGGATTGGAGGGTAGAGATTTTGACATGTGTCTAGGAGTGGGTTGAAGGAGAGAGGAAAGAGAGAAAAATGACATTTGTGTCTTGAGAAAAGATAAAGAGAAGTTGGAGAGCTAAAGGGTGAAGAAGGAAGGATTCTAAGGGAAATTGTTGATTTTGCTTGAAGAAAAGATTATAAGTAGTAATTTCAAGAATATAGTTAGTTGCATCTTGAATTCTCTATTTGTTTACATCTATTTCGGTTTTTATCTCATAATGTGAAGTATTTGTGGTGTGTAATGCCTGTGAGAATGTTTTAAATACTCATATGATGATCTTGAATGGATGAGACCAAGTGAAAATGACATAGGTTGGAAAAAAACCCTATGTTTTGCCTAGTTCGCGACATTCGGCGGCCAACACGGTGCGCCGAATGGTCGTTGAGCTTGAATCTCTGGGCCAAGGGAGGACATTTCGGTGTGCCGAAACGTCACCAAGATTGAATGTCAACCGAAAAGATCACCGAGAAGACTTCGGGGTGCCGAAAGTTGCTTTGGTGTGCCGACATGGTCGCTGAGAATGGGTGTTCTGGAAATGTCACCGAATCTTAGAGTAGCTCGCCGAGGAGGTCGCCGAGATATGCTTCGGTGTGCTGAAGGGAACGCTGAAGAGGTCGCCGAGAAAGCAGGTTTTGAAATTGTCGCTAAATCTCAGGTGAGTTCGCCGAAAGGGGCTTCAGTGCGCCGAAGCCTACACTCAAGACTGCACCGAACCTGTAGATTGGATTAAGTAGTTTTTAATAGTTATAGTACACTTGTGTAGTGTAGAAATGACGAATACCTTACCTACATATTGTATGTTGTATGACTTAGTGCTAACTTGTGTGTGACATGGTGATGTACATTGTGTGAAATGATTTGTTGGATTACAATGTGTTCTATGATTATGTACAATGATATGTGATAAGTGTGTAACACTTATACTTTTGGATTTATTACTGCTACTTGTTAGTCTTAGAGATGTGTTACTGTGAATGAATTAATGCAATTATGCTGTTTTGCATGTCTGATGAGGATGAGGAGAATATGGGCTTAAACCAAGTTACTAAAGCCTCAAATGGATAAAGCTTCAAGGCTCGTAAGAGGGGATGATCAAGGTTCAAACTCAAGCCCATTTACACCTTGAAGATAGAGGAGAAAGCCCATGGAGAAAGCCCAAGTGAAGCCAAGAGATCAAGTCCAAATTCAGCCCAGAAGAGCCCAGACTGTGCAGTGCGATTGATCGCAGCACAGAAGGATTGATCGCATTGCGATCGATCGCATGGGCGGTGCTATCGAGCGCACGCGGAATTCCAGCTACAGTTTCGTGTTTGATTAGTTTATGGGTCTGTAAACGATTAAGTTCTTACTTCTTTTAGATAACTTTTAAACTTAGTATGTATTATAAGACTCCTAATAGGTTGTAGAGATTATTATGAATCGAATTAGAGTTTGAATTGGATTTGAATTCTTTTTTCTTGCAATCTGTTCGTATTGTTCTTCGTATTCTTCGCTTGTTCTTCGTGTTCTTGATTGCTGGGGTGTATGCTGTGCGTGGAGATGAACTTACATCCTTGTTGAAGATCAGTCATCCATAAGTAGCTAAACTCCTTTGTGGAGTGTTGATGTAAACTCTAATCTCTTGTCTATGGTTTAAATCTCATGATTTTTAGGTTTTTAATTCTCTAGTTTGATAATTGCATAGTTAAGAGGATTGTTTTCCAATCAGATTTTAATGCTTATAATCAAGACTAACAAAATCTACTAGATGTAGATTTGTTAGGATTGAGCCCAAAGTGTTCTTATTTTCTGTGACTATAGGAATACTAATTATGCAATAGTGCCTAATGGCATGATGGTTATGATAGGATTTGATAGGTCATGCCTAGAGAAGACGAGTTGTACTACAAATTAGATTAATTAGTGTAGGTAGACAGTTCGTACCAACCGAAGATGGTTTATACTCATCCCATATGATAAAGTAATTCATACTAAGAATTTGATAGTCTATGCTTAGAGAAATCAAAGATAGATTATGATTAGTTTTAACATGATACCTTTTTGGGACATTGTGTGAGCTTGTAGCCACACAAGTTTGTTTCAGACTTTGAATTAATTCCTAGATGTCACGAGATTTCCATATTCAAGGGGTTAGAGGGATCATCAATGCTTTACTTCTTCTTTTATTGATTAATTCGTTTAATTTAGTTTAATTTAATTTTTAGAATTAGATCACAAATTTCCTTTGCTTTGTCTAAATTAATTTCATTAGAATTAATCTGGTAATTTTACAGTTTAAACCCCATCAGTCCTTGAGGTTCGACACCCTCAAAATAGCCCATCCTATAAGGATTTGTCCTATTGTGGAGTGGTTATAATTCACACATCAATTTTTGACGCCGTTGCCGGGGACTGGTTTTCGGTTTAGATTGCTAATTTTATTTAGATTAGGTCTATTTGGATTTTTTTAGATTTTAATTTATATTTTTTATTCTATTTATGGTTGTGTGTTGTCTGTTTTAGGTACTGTCTGCAGGATTGCGATCGAGCGACTTGCGATCAAGCGCAGAATTGCGGTGAAGCGCAATTTCTAAGATCTGCCTGGAATTGCTTAAAAACTCTTCCAGCAGCCACACCAGCCAGGTAGCTATTTTCTTTTATTTTTTTAGGATTATTTCCATTACTGGTGTATTTTATGTAGGCGTTCCTTGACCCTATCACTTCTATCTTGCAACAAAGAATTTAAACGTACTCTTAGAGAACGTGAGGCCCATAGAAATCTAGCTTGGTAGGAGAACATATACTTGAACCAATGGAACCAGCTGAGGAAGAGAGGCCCGTGTTGCTTAGGGATCACTATATCCCTACTACATACACCTCTCATTCTTGCATTCAGTTGTCGCAAGTTGCGGCAACTCATTATGAAATTAAGTCCAGCATAATTCAAATATTCCTATCCTTTTATGGACTTAATAATGAGGATCCTTACAAGCACTTTGATGAATTCTTTGAAATCTGCTCTACCATAAAATTGTAGAATTTTTCCGAGGATGCTTTAAGGATGAGAATTTTCCCCTTTTCACTAAAGGACAAAGCTAAGTATTGGCTGAATTCCTTGGAGGCAAATACTATCACTACATAGGCTCAATTGCAACATGAATTCCTTAAAAAGTATTTCCCCATAGGAAAGACCAACTAGATTCGGAGAGCTATCACTAGC
>JAUPMG010104714.1:0-12187 GCA_031762675.1 Pachysandra terminalis | reverse complement strand
GGTGAGTTAATTCTAGAATTATTATATATGATTCCAATAAGTTTCGATATGATTGATATGTAATTAAGTTTTATGTACTTTAAATACATTGATTTTTCCGCTATGAACCTACTTTAGATTGTAGGTTTTCTCTGAGAGTTGAGCGTGTGGTACCACCCCCGTAGTATGTGGTTAGTGCGTGTTTGGTTTGGGGGGTGAGAGTCTCGACCTGGAATTCGGAACTACCCTCATGCTGACACGAGTGGTGTCTTGGAATTCGGGTCATGACACTTCATGTGGCATCCTATGTGAAAGTTTTACAAAGACCTATTCTATGGGGATAATGAGCTCTACACACACATGCACACTGAACACTATACTTGTCATATATGCCGAAGGTGAACTTGCTATCTAATTCTGTTATATGTTAACAACGAAATCCTTTTTACATGCAATTTAAGATAGCCAACTCACGTATAACCAAGTTATTCTGCTCAATGCAGGCACAATCTTGGACAATATGAATATTATAAGGATTCTAACGACCAGGAAGAAAGTTATTTTCTAAAACAAATTGATATTTTTATGACTTCTGCTGCTTCTTCTTCTTATTCTTCTTTTTTTTCCCTATTTATTTCAAAATATTTTTACTAATGAACGTTAAATATCTGTCATAGATCCATTTCCGTTGAGTACATCTTCTGTGTGAGAATGAGGCCTTCCTAGCCAAAACATTTGTTGTTTTCTCATCTGAATTTGAATTAAAGATGAGTTCTTAGTTTCTATGATGGTTTTTTGTGAGGGTAACTTTTAAAATTTGCATGGTACTAATGAATCTGCTATAGGTTTATTGTTTTCAATTCACTTTCCTTGTCCTTTTGGTTATTATCGGCAATTTATATTCTTGTGTTATAATCTAGAGGCATAATGCTACAGAACATAGAGGGAACATGTCTCGTTGTCAGCATAATTCTGGTCTTCAGGTATGTACGATAAATTTTGATATAACTCCAATTTTAGAAGAGTTAGTCCTTGTTTGTGCATACGTTTTGCTTTTCTGGTTCAGGAGTTTCGTTACTTCAACACTGATACTTGCAAACTTCAGATCTTCATGATGTTACTTGGTGTTGTGACTGTAACCATGTGTTGCTACTTTTCCTTGTTGTATTCAGATACCAATAAGTTTTTTATACTGACAAATTAATGAGAAAGAAACAATGGTCGGAATTAGAGAGAAACTGCCGTTGAAGCCAAATCCGAAGGCTCTGAAAGTGAACTTCATGAAGAGAAAGCAAGGATTGAAGAAGAAGATATTCGAGTTTGCCACACAGTTTGGTGTTGAAGCTTGCATGGTCTGTATTGGATCCAACGGAGAGATTGATATGTTGTCAGAGGAACGAATGAAGGTTGAAGCCGTCATCAATCGTTGCAAAGATCTCACCAAGGACGAACAATAGAAGCGACGGCTTGATCTTTCTACGTTTTTGGAAGACAAGACAAAGAAAGTGTAAGACGAGCTAAAAAAATGCATTCTGATTCGACGTATACGGTATGGGACGATCGACTGAAGGGATTATTGGAGGATTTATTGAGAGAATAGGGGAAGTTCTTAGAGTCTAAGATAATGAAGGTAAAAGAAAAATAATCTTTTTTTTAGTTTGCAGCAAAGCAAGGGAAAACGAGTAGATGAAAAGGTTGAATTGAGTAGAGAAACTGATCAATTTCATCAATCACCATTTCCTCTTTATGATACATTGATGTTCTTCAATGCTCGAACAAAAAGGGCCATGATGCGAATTATTTCACTGATATGGGAAGTGGTAGTAGTAGTGTGAGTGCAATCTGTAATGCTGGGTATGGGATGATGATGGAGAAATATAGTTTGGTGTGTTATTATAACAGAGAATGCCATCTCCTTCCTTATGTTGTTCCTCAACCGCAACCTCTTCAGGTTGCTTTCTCGGCATCTATGTCGTTGCCGCCGTTGCCGCCGGTGATTAGGTTTCATTCTCAGACATATGGTGATGGGTTCTTCAACTATAATTCTAATAACATGGGGTTTATGACTAATCTAAGTGGGTTTTAGGATTAACTATTGGCAGGTCAAATGTATTTTTGTCATTTTTAGGGGGAATTTGTTTTTTTCTGATTGTCTCTAATAGTAGTTTAAGATTTATTTGTCTTTGTAATTGATTGCTTGTATGGCTATACCCCAATTTTGTAACTAAGTGGTGCAGGGTATTTCTTTTGTGATGATATTAAATTCGCTACTCTTTTTTTGATATTTCTTTAATAAAGAGATACATGTTTATGAGATTTATGATGATATTAAATTAGTTATTTTTATGATTTTTCTTTTTTTGTTTTTAATTGGTTGTTATTATTATGATTGCCTTAAAATACTTTCCACGAACATAAATCTTTTGTGATATTTGGTGCGATCTTTTTGAGGTATCAATCAAATAACTTTACATAGGTGTAACAACCTGAAAAATACATAAAAATATTAACTGAGATCTAAGGGTAAGATAGTAATTTAATGTTTGTGATAATTTAATTTCACTAATTAATTTAGTTTAGAATCACTTAAATCCTTAATCATATAAAATACACTAGAAACCCTAAGTCATTAAAACTGATTAGTTTAGACTGATAGATTTAGGAGCAGTGTTGATCAGATAACCTAATTTAGTAATTAAATAAGAAATAAATTGTGTAGCTGCTTTACCCTTTCATTTTGTGTAAGTTTATGTTTTATATCATGTGTGATTGTTTTCCTCTGTTGGATCGCCAATTGGATTAGATCCGACCATGCGATCGTGCATGTCGTGTTTGCTTGGCTTTGGTACTTCACACCATAGCATAGCCCTCTCTATTGTTTGACTTTTGTTTGATCATTAGATCTTGATCTTGATGTGTGGCCTTGATTTATTTGATCTTGTGTTTGTTGAGTGGGTTAGATTAGTCTTGTTTGTCTTTAGTATGTGGTGAAGTGTAAGGCTAAGATGAGAGTGGGTGTGATTGTGTGGTTGAGATGAGCGTGGTTAGAGTAGGTGTGTTTGGATGGATAGAATTAGAGTAGGTGTGTTTGGATGGCTAGGATTAGAGTGGGTGTAATTAGAGGGTTAGGATGAGAGTGAGTGAGATGAAGGGTTGAGATTGATTAGGTGAGATTGGAAGGCTAGGATGGTGGCATGTGGCTAGGGTTTGGTTTGAGAAGGGGAGAAGAGAATCTCATGTCTCTTTCTCTTTAGGGTTGTTTGGTTTGTCTTAGGAGTTGAGAGTGGAGCTTGGAGGTGCACTTGGAGGAGAAGGAGAGGGGTTGCTTGCTTTTGATCTAGGTAAGTAGATTACTTCATATTTATTCATTGGATTAATGTAGTTTTATGTTTATTTCTCTTTAATTCTAGTTTCTTGTATGCTTAAACATGAAAGAATGGTTTAAGGAAATCTTGATCTAAGTGTTGTTTAGATATCATGTTTAGGGATTAAATATTGTTGGATTTGAGTAATAAATGCATGTATTTAGCCTTCTTGGATCTTCATGGAGGTTGTAGAATGATTTGAATATTTTGAGTTAAAATGTGAGCTTAGGATCATGTTTTAGGAAATGTAATGTGGTAGATTTAGATGACAAACACTTGTATATGGTTTTCCTTTAGTTGTATCTCCATTTGGGGAGAAAACCCGCTTTATTTTAGCATGTTCGTAACGCTCGGTGAACTCCTAGGTGTGCCGATCAGGTCGTCGAACATCTCCTGGGCCGTAGGCGAATTGTTCGGCCCACCGAACAGGTCGCCGAGCATAAACACCCCGCCGAATAGGTTTCGGTGCGCCGAGTAGTCTTCGATGCGCCGAATAGTGCCCCGAGACTTAGCCCCTGGTTTTTTCGCCGAGTCTCAGTTCGGTCCGCTGAACGGGTCACCAAATTGGTTTTGGTCCGCCGAAAGGTGCGCCAAAGACCTCGCCGAAACGGTTTACTTGACCTTATGTTATAGGGTTTGTTAGCTAATACACATAACATGAATTGTGATTGGAAATGATGATAATACACTCTAATATGATTAATTATGTGATTCACACCCTATAATTTGAGTTGGTGATTTTGGTATGCTAACACATGGAATGTGTGTAGTGTATATTCTTCATGTTAATCATAATGTGATCTTATCTAGTTTGGTATTATGAGAAGTTCATTGTGATCGTTGTTATTCATGCCTCTTCATGGGCTTTATGTGTTGATGGAAATAAGGGTTGGATTGGGAAGAGTACTATACACATAACTGTTATGCATATGATGTATCCCATATTATTACACAGAATATTTTATATGACATCCTCTTTATGGTTTCACTATTCATGTAACTTAGATGTGATTCATATTCCTTGTGACATTATTTGTATATATGCTTGTTGGTTGTATTACACCTTGTGCACAAAGATTGTACGTTTAGTTAATGTGCACCCACTCATATGCACAGCATTGGCTCTTGACCATGGATTTGATCTATGAGTAATACCCTGTTTCTGAGTCCATAAATTTGGGGACTCTTGATTATTTCATGAGAATATTATGATCTGGAAATCATGATAAGTGAGGAGACTTAGATTTAGGTGGTTGAGGGACTGATCATCCCAATAGACCAATTGTTGTTTTCCTCCCATGGTGCGGGACACGATCCTAAGAGACATGAGGAAAGATGCTAGGTGAGGGCACTTCTTGTGGTAAGACCCAATATCCGAATCACATGTGTGAGCTCTGATAGCTGATCTGTAGTGTGTGGTTCTCTGAGGAAGTTCTGAGTGATGCCTCGAGATTCATCCCTATGATAGAAAATTAGGTGAGGCGCTTGTATCCTCTAGGTTGAAATCCCTAGAAACTATGTTGCGCACATAGAATAATCTGCTATTTCTACCTTTCTGGGGGATCTGAGTGAGCATCATTAGGTAGCAAGATTGAGATCATAGGGTGGAGCCACCATGTACGATTACTAATTAGAAAGGATCATACTAGTATGATGATTGACTATATCGGATATTAATTTAAGAACTTTAATGCTTCATAATTTATATCTTACTTTATATTCGTTTTATTTAGCCCCTTTTTAGCTAGATATTGCTTACCACTCCTAAGTTTCATTTGGGGTGAGAGTAGCAATTCCAAATTTTGGGATCTCCGATGAGGTTTTCGGTTTGGGTCGTGACAATAGGCAATAATAAGAAGGGTGACCGATTATTTTAAAAACCCTAAGAAACATCAACCGTAAACTGGCTTCCACCTTAACTAGAATAATCGTTTCCACTTAAGCTAAACCTTGTCCTTCTACTCATCTTTCACTCATATATTAAAAAGGGTTTGCTTGAAAATTTGTTGAATCATATCTAACCGAATTGACAACTTCACCGATTAAACGCCCAGTCTTGATTTTTAAAACATTGGTCTTATAAACAAGTTTTATTGATTATTCACTCAATTAAAGGGGTAAAATTAGATTTAGAAAAATTAAAGAGAAAATGGAGAATTTGTAACTAAAGTCCGGACTCTGGGATACATTAATAAAAGCTTAAAATATTTGGGAGAAGCTATAATTAGGGGTGTCCAAATGGACCAGGCCACACATGCCACCCCGTCCCGATACAATTTGGTCCGTCCCTATTAGGGGTGGCAATGGGCCGAATGACATCTGGCCTGATCAGCCCGACCCTATGTTTGGATGGGCTTGGACAAGTATAGTTAGCCCATAGGGACATGCTACGCTAGAATTTATGGCCCGGTAGATTTTTAGGGTGGGTTTTGGTTAATGTTAGACAACCCCAACCCGACCCAAATATTCCCTCCCTCTACCTAGTATATTTATTTATATTTTATACGAAAATATATATTTTAAGCTTATTAAACTTTTAAGCTTATTGAATTTTAAATAGATTGACGACTTATCTATACATAATTATTCTTTTTAAGTAACTTAAATATCAACTATAATAGTTTTATAATAGATAGTCCAGGTTAAAGCCATTCCGGTTTGGGTTTGGGCAAACAATGTTCAGCCCAAAGCTCAGATTAAACCTAGCTCAGGCCAGCATAAATATACTTATAGATAGACTTCCGCCTGGCCCGTTGCCACCTCTAGTGTCTAGGCATGCACGATAGGCTTTATAGTACTGGACCTTGGTTCATGGCCCATGGACTGGTACGTCACGGCCCGAATACGATTGGGTGCGGGGCACGATTAGATTTTTGGCCATATTACCAGCTAAAGCATAAGTCAGGCTTATTGGGCCGGGTTTAAGGCACATTTAATCACGGCACGTCACAAAAGACACAGGCTTTATCTTACTGGACTGACATGCACGACCCATTTCTATGCCTCTGTAATTATACATGTATTAGGAAATGGACAAGAAAAGAAAAGAAAATATTACGATTTCGAAATTCCGACCTTTTGTTATCCTCCGCAAAGCCATTAAATTCCAAAAGAGCCATCGAAAAGGATTTTCCTCTTCCAAAATCCTTCGATCCTCACAAATTCTCGGATTCCAAAGTTTTCCCCCAAGAAATCATTCCATCTGGACAGTCCCTGCTCAGATCTTTCTTTGTTTTCTTCTTCCTAAAGCTCAGGTTGTTTATCTTGATCTTGATCCTTCGGTCTCATATAGAAATGGATGATACCTGTGCTGTTTTCGCCGAGACCCTCGAATGGGTTGCTTATGATCCGTGTGGCCATGGCGGGGACTGCTCAACCTGTGTTGCTTGTTTCCGATTTATATGCAACGATCATTGTTGGTTGTGTGGCCATCGCAAGGTCTGCTCAACCTGTGTTGCTTATTTCTGATTCATATGCAAGGATCATCGTCGTTGCATCTATAAGGACGAATACTAACATAATTGGAGAACCCCACTTTTTCAGGTGTTTACGGCATTGCATCTCAAACACCAAGTTTCGATCCAAAAATTTGCCTCATGGCAAAAGTGATTCTCATATACCTTTTCTTTTTTTTTTTTTTATAAAAATTGAAAATATTGCAAAATTCAGAAAACAACATAACAAAATCTATTATGCATACAATGGGGTTATTTGCATAACATATTATCCACATGGTCTATCCTGACTCTAGAGATTTTTCTATCAACTAAATTGGCTGAATTGCTCTGATCATTTTTCGATGTGATAAAAAAATTCTAAGTAATTAAAATTGGTAAAACATGGTATAATATTTTTCACCGTTCGAAAATTCAATTTCTAAAAATATTTCATGGCTCCGCTTCTGGTGCACTGATGGATGTAACTAATGTGATCTTTCCTGGAATAAGTACAAAGAAAATTGTTAATAAAGAAAGAAAGATAAACACAACGATTTATGTGGTTCAGAAAATAATGCATACGTCCACGAATGCACACCAGATTCTACTATTCTCAAGAGTTCACAAAAAAGTATTACAAGAACAGCCACGAAAAGTATAATAATATTCTGCAATTAAGGCTAAACCAAACAGTAGATAAAATTACTATTTTATCCTTTTTACCTCCAAAAAATTCAGGGGTTGATGATTGGATCATCAATACTTTTCGAATACCTTAGTAACATCAGTCTCCACATAACAACAAAAATATGACCTATATTACTCTTAGATACAGATCACTAGCAGGTTTCGGAACATGTAGAAGTTAATAACAAGGATGAACTGGTATCATGTACGAAAAATATGACTGTTGATTCCATGTCATCTTTGCAACTAAGATGACGGTTAAAATTATATAAGCGTATATTGACTGACACGTGTGTATATAATATTGTAGAAATTGAACGGAACCTAACCTGTTTATTGATAGGTTAAAAATCCCCCCAATCCTAACTTGATTGATGGGTTGAACTTATGACCCAAATCTAGGAATCACCAGCCTCATTACAAAAACAAGAGAGAATTATCCCACATAAACTCACCACAACACCAAAAGTTGTCAACAAGGCAGGTTAGGTAGGGTTCTAATTAGTTCGGCTCGACGGATTCTAAAATTAGTTGGTCCCGAACCTAGTCCAATTTAAACTGTGCCCAGAAATAATAAACCGGAAAAAAAGAAAAAAACAAAAATCAGTTTGAGCTGAGCTTGCATCTGCCAACCCATATTGAACGCTTGCCTTGTGAAAAGGCTGAAAGAAAATTTGAAGAGAAAGGTGTAAAGAATAATTTTCATGGTTTAAGTTTTTATAAGAGTTTAAATACCTAAGGCTGCGTTTGGATACCAAGAAAATGCGAGAAAGTCGGTTGAAAGAAAAGAATGTAAAAAGAATTAGTAAAGAAATTGCACGACTATTAATGGAAATCATGTAATTGTGCGTTTGGTTAGCAAGAAAATCATAAGAATCCAACACATAATTCTGAATCTACCATTTTACCATAAGCCACATTTATGTTATGTCAAACTGTCTTTGGTTTGGTTTTGGTTCGATTTTTAGATTTTGGGTTCGAT
Source organism: Pachysandra terminalis (assembly GCA_031762675.1). Taxonomy (NCBI): domain Eukaryota; kingdom Viridiplantae; phylum Streptophyta; class Magnoliopsida; order Buxales; family Buxaceae; genus Pachysandra; species Pachysandra terminalis. The sequence continues at coordinate 3,737 of JAUPMG010104714.1, read as the reverse complement.
TCTGGTTTTAAAATTATAAAATCAAATAAAACCGACTTAATTTTGAATTGAAACCTTGGTTTAAAGCGACCCGTCTTGGTTTGTTTTAGATTATAAAGGACGTTAAGCGCATTCCTCAATTCTCATGATTTCTATTTTTTTTAAGTTTCAAAAAATTACACCCAATCAAATTTTATTAAAGTTTTAAAAAATAATAATAAGGTTTTATGGTCCCACCTCTCTTTGTTTTAATGTAGAACACGCAACTCTTTTTTTTTTTTTGTCCTTTCGTTTATATTTTCTTTTACTTTTTTTTCCAATTAATAAGATTTTTTTAATTAATTATATATATATATATATATATATATATGTGTGTGTGTGTGTGTGTGTGTGTGTGTGTGTGTATAATTAATGAAAATCATGTAATTGTGCGTTTAGTTAGCAAGAAAATCATAAGAATCCAGAACATAATTCTGAATCTGCCCTTATACCATAAGCTATATTTATGTTATGTTAGACCGTCTTTGGTTTGGTTTCGGTTCGATTTTTAGATTTTAGGTTTGATTCTGGCTTTAAAATTATAAAATCAAATAAAATTGACTTCGTTTTGAATTGAGAACTTGGTTTAAATCGACCCGGTTTGGTTTGTTTTAAATTATAAAGGACGTTAAGCCCATTCCTCAATTCTCATGATTTCTGTTTTTTTTTTTTTATTTTCAAACAATTACACCCAATAAAATTTTATTAAAGTTTTAAAAAATAGTAATAAGTTTTTATGGTCCCACCTCTCTTGGTTTTAATGTAGAACACACAAATCTTTTTTTTTTTTTTAATTTTTTTTTCCTTTCCTTTATATTTTCTTTTACTTTTTTTTTCATTTAATAATATTTTTTTTAATTCTATATATATATATATGTCAATCCTTGTGAATATGGATGTTTGGGAAGGGCAATGTTGGAAGAAGACCCAAAATAGGTTTCTCACTATGCAAAATCGAATCATTTTGGTAAGAAAAAAAGGTGGCTATTTTGATCATTCTCTTTCTCAAGAAATAGTGGGGCCCATTACTTTTTACATTTTCTTGCTATCCAAACGCTCACGAGAAAGAGAAAACTACACTTTCATTTTCCTTTCTCACACTTTCTCGGTATCGAAACGCAGCCTAAATGTCACATCCCAAACCTAAGAGATCTTAAAGGAGTCCCTAAGAAGTTTGAAATATGACTCTCACCCCATTCCACATGGGAGTGATAGTCAATACATTGCCAAGAAATCAAATTTTAAGATATCATATAATATTGGAAAATAAGTGAATTATCAACTATTACATCCAATTCAAAAGATAACACACAGCGGAAATAAAAGTAAAATCCTCTAGTTTCATGCTTCAAACAAATACCTATCAAACGTAAGGCTTAACAAGAGCCAACAACAAACTTTGGCATGGAAACCAACAAAACCTAATATAATAACTAATAAAATCTTTAGTTAGCTTCTTCATTAAATTCGTAACTTCGTCAAAACTTTGTTCTCCCGCTTTGTAACCATAATCCAAGTCATCCTCCTTTAAAGTCCTGAAATGTGGTTTGTTGAAAGCGTAAGCTACAATTAGCTAATAAGTAAACAAGTCTAACAGTATTTAAGATTGAAGTAGGGACAATGCTACTTTTCAATGTTAATCCATAATCAAATAACAAATAAATCGTATGATATGTGTTGAATATGCATGAGGTCAATTATTAATGAATGCAATGAATGCTGTGCACCAAACATGTGTAATCACCAAGTGTGATCTAAGACAAACAATATGATATGAAATGCATATCGTATAGTATTTTAATAATGTAAGTTCCAATAGGATTTATCCTTGTTTGAACAAGATGTCTTCTCGAACCATCCCCCCTCCCCCATATAGAGCCACTTTCAAAGATAAGATATTCTATGTATGCAACAAAGTTTCTAGGGGCTTCAACCTAGAAGGAACAATTCTCCCACTTATTTTCTATCAAGGGAAAATATTCAAGGCATCACAAATGTGAGGTCTCTTCAGGAAATCATACTTATTAAAACAACCAACAGATTTTCACTCCTTCAATTGCCCATAAGAAAAGTAGTTGGTATATTGGGATAGATAGTCCCTCAACAAAAATAAATATAAATTCCTCACCTATTATGATTCCAGATCATAATACTCTCAATATTATCATGAATTTCAGATGTATGGAATCAAGTTCAAGGTAAGGCATTCAGACCCAATTCAAGGTCATGAAACTAAAAAGGTCAATGATATGCAAGTGAGATGTGCACATTAACAATTCAATCAAAGTATGTGTACTGGGTGTAATTTGAACTAAATATCATGATAGAAATGAATTTAAAAGCAATTGGAAATCAATTCGGAATATCACCTGTTAGTAAACATAAAATTTCATCTAAACATGTCATAAATACAAATAGATCATTGATTTCAAATTCTAACATCATAAATAATCCTAATTAGTCAAATTAGATATGCACACAAAATTTCAAGTCAAACGGACCATGTTGGTCATTCTCGGCATGCCAAGGGTCTCCCCTTGGTTTGCTAAGCTGTCTCATGGGATGGCTCGATAGCTTCTTTGGCAAGCCGAGCAGGCTGTCGAATACTCCTGAGATCCTAGGTAAATTTCTAAGGTCGTTGGGGTAGGCTCAGTATGCTCTTCGGCATGCTGAGTGTCACCTTTGGTAGCTTGCCCAGAACCCAAAAATTTCAACTGTGGCCCTTGGCACACTCTTCGGCATGCCGAGATGCCTTCTGATAAGTGTGTAACACTTATACTTTTGGACCTAGTACTGGTACTTGTTAGTTTTAGAGTTATGTTACTATGAATAAATTAATGCATGTTTGTTGTTTTGTAGGTCTTACAAAGATAAGCAGAAAATAAGCCTAAATCAAGTCCATTAAAGCTTCAACTGGAATAAAGCTCAACGCGTGCAAGAAGAGGTGATCAAAGTCCAATTCAAAAGCCCAATTGCACCTTGAAGCCCAAGGAAGAAACCCACGGTGGAAGCCTAGTAGGAAGCCCAAGCATCAAGTCAAAACTCAGCCAGAAGGAAGCTCAGTATACACAGTCGATCGATCACACCTAGATCGATCGTACTGCGATCGAGCGCAAAAGTGGGATCGATCGTAGAAGCGGTGCAATTGAGCGCACACGTTACAGCAACAGTTGCGTTTTTTATCAGGAGTCTTAGTCCTTTTGTGATTTGTCTTCTATTATTTTTGGATAATTATTAGATTAGGAAAACATGTAATATAAGACTATGTGTGGTCATATAGATGATTATGAACCGATTGAAGTTTGAATTGAATTAGGATTCGTGAGAAATCTCTGTTCTTCACACTGTTCTTCATGTTCTTCATTATTCTTCGTGTTTCGTGCTTGCTGGGGCATATGCTGTGCGTGGGGATGATCTTTTACAATCTTGTTGAAGATCAGATATCCATGAGTGGCTAAACTCCCTTGTGGAGTATTGATGTAACTTCTAACCTTATTGTTATGGTTTCATTTCATGGATTTTTAGGCTCTTTAATTCACTGTATGTTGATTGCATAATTAAGAGGATTCCTTGAATCAGATTTTATTGTTTACAATCAAGCTTAATAGAATGATTGGCCATTAGTTTTGTTAGGATTGAAGTCAAAGTGTTCCTATTTTCTGTGATTATAGGAATACTAATTATGCAATAGTGCCTAATGACATGATGAGTATGATAGG
>JAUPMG010104703.1:0-12187 GCA_031762675.1 Pachysandra terminalis | reverse complement strand
TTTGACCCTATTCCAATCTAAAATACTGTTTAATTGATTTATTTATTGAGCTAAGTGTAGCTGACGCCTTTGAGCAATCATTTCAGGATTTTCGGTCAGTGGACTGCAGGATCATGGAGATCAAGGTGGAGACCAAGTCGAAGATGAAGATATTAGACATACTTAGGATTAGTTTCTTATTTTAATAGAACATGTATTAGGGATTATTTACTTGAATTTGTGAATAGGCTAATTAATAGGGATTTGTTTTAAACTCGATTGTTTTGGATGTAATAGACTTAGTAATTATTTGATGAATTTCAGTAAAAGTAATTCCTCTACGCTTTATAAATTTAATTGGTTTGGCTCATATTACTTTCCGCTCGCATAGGGATATGGGGTGAGAGTCGCGGTTTGAACCTAAGGGATTCCCACATGAATTTCCTTTAAGTTTGGGTCATGACAATTTGGGGTTTCCGGTCCTATGTTTTCCAGCTGAACACCTATTCAACTACTGATAGGGGGGTTATCCTTGTGGATCTGAGGAGTGTCTCCAGAGTTGCCAGATAAAATTATTGTCTTGTTATACCATTTTATTTTCCATTTAATTGCTAAAGTTCATGTTATCTAGTTAATCCAGCTCCCTATATTCAACTAGCTTACCTGATTAGTCTTAGGGGCTTAAAGGTGTTCTTAGTGAGTTTGTATATGGTTACAGATCGAGTGAATATTAATTTCATCCTAACAATGGATTTTTTTTATTGGATCACCATGTTATCCTGAGTTTTAACTTAATTGTTCCGGGTGATCATTCAGGCTCTTACACAATAACGATGCGTCCATGTAGGATGAACTTCATGCACTTATAGAAATTGTTAACACCAGTGTTGTTAACTTTTCCTTAAGTTATGAAAAAGCTTGTTGGCATGCTTCGTCCTAAATGAACTTCACGTCCTTCCTTGTACGCTTGGTCAGTGATGTTGCTATGCAAGAGAACCCTTCACTAATCGACGGTAGTAGCTCGCCAATCTTAGAAAACTACGAACTTTCGATACGTTCTTGGGCTATTCCCAACTTAGTACCGCTTCAAGCTTGTCTGAATCTACTTTAATTTCTTCCTTAGACACTATGTGTCATAGGAATTTTACCTCTTGTTTTCAGAAATCACACTTAGAGAATTTAGCATACAATTTGTGATTTACTAAAGTCTACAATGTGATTTTTAGATGCTCTTCTTTAGCCTTAGAAAAAAGCAGAATATCATTGTTGAATACCACTAAGAACTTGTCCAAGAGAACTTGTCCAGGTATGGTCTGAAGATTCTTTGCATAATGTCCATGAGTGCTGCTAGTGCATTGGGCAAGCCGAATGGCATGACTACTAACTCAAAGTGTCCATACCTTGTCTGGAATGCTGTTTTCGGAATGTCATTGTCACGCCCCAAATCCGAGATATAGGATCTCGAGGATTCACAAGGGAATAACCTTCGGATCCAACGTGTGGATGCGGATAACCATTCATAACACATAACCACTGTCATGTTTAATGAAAGTTTAAATAATTTACCAGCAGAAGTCTTAAATAAATAAACCTTAACTCAATCCATATCTAAGTTATTACAACTCAATTGTCCATGTAGGATCAAAACCAATGTCATCAAATAATAAACATAATAAAAGAACAGATGGTCGTCCATGATCCTAAGCAAATGTCATTCCCCAATCCATACCTTGTCCGGAATGCTGTTTTCGGAATGTCCTTGTCACGCCCCAAATCCGAGATATAGGAGCTCGAGGATTCACAAGGGAATAACCTTCGGATCCAACGTGTGGATGCGGATAACCATTCATAACACATAACCATTGTCTTGGTTAATCAAAGTTTAAGCAATAAACCAGAAGAAGTCTTAAATAAATAAACCTTAACTCAATCCATATCTAAGTTATTACAACTCAATTGTCCATGTAGGATCAAAGCCAATGTGATCAAATAATAAACATAATAAAAGAACAGATGGTCGTCCATGATCCTAAGCAAATGTCATTCCCCAATCCATACCTTGTCCGGAATGCTGTTTTCGGAATGTCCTTGTCACGCCCCAAATCCGAGATATAGGAGCTCGAGGATTCACAAGGGAATAACCTTCGGATCCAACGTGTGGATGCGGATAACCATTCATAACACATAACCATTGTCTTGGTTAATCAAAGTTTAAGCAATAAACCAGAAGAAGTCTTAAATAAATAAACCTTAACTCAATCCATATCTAAGTTATTACAACTCAATTGTCCATGTAGGATCAAAGCCAATGTGATCAAATAATAAACATAATAAAAGAACAGATGGTCGTCCATGATCCTAAGAAAATGTCATTCCTTATCCACTCCTTAGTCGAGGTGGTTATCTATTTCAACATAAGGATGAGCCACAGGCCAGTAGGAAAATCCAGAGAAATTACAATAACTATCTCCATAGAATCATAATAACACAGATTAATGCATCATTCACATTGTATTAGCATGCTCATAATTATATTAAACATACAATTCATTAAGTACATCACATAGCATATTGTAATCCCATTACATTTCATCAAGGTTTATCAATCACATAATCCCATTATAATTGAAAATCACACATACAATCATATCACATCATAACAATTCATTCACATGGTCCCACCATGATAAATCCTAAGGTCCACATGATCCCATCACGCATTAACACCTAATCCACATAGTCCCACTATGCATTAAAACATAATCTACATGATCCCATCATGCACAGACAATTAAATCACATAGTCCCACTATGCTTTAACACACAGTCTACATGATCCCATCATGCACAAACAGTTAACCACATAGTCCTACTATGCATAACAAGTAAACCACATGGTCCCACCATGCCTCAACATATAGTCTACATGATCCCACCATGCCTTAACAATTAATCCACATGGTCCCACCATGCCACAAAACACAGTTCAATCCACATGATCCCACCATGTCACATAACACATTTCACAACGCAAACACAAACACAACACTATCAATCAATAAATGGAAGTACTCACATTCACTTCAAGTCAAACATACAAAATGATTAATGAGTATGATATGATGCAGGTATGCACAATGAAATGTAGATGCTGATGCATATGGAATGCAGGGGTAATTAGGGTTAGCCCAATCACATGCTCATTCAACATTGAACCAATTCTTTAGGGACTTGCACCCACGGTAGAATGCCACCATTCCATTCTTTTAAGGACTTGCACCTCATGGTAGAATGCCATCATTCCTATTATTTAAGGGACTTTCACCACACGGTAGAATCCCACCATTCCTATTCTTTAAAGGACTTGAACCTCACTGTAGAATACCATCAGTACACTATTCTTTAAGGGACTTTCACCACACGGTAGAATACCACCATTATACTATCTTTAAGGGACTTTCACCACACGGTAGAATACACCGATACACTTAGCCAATTACATTGACTTCCATGGGATGCTCCCAGCACCACTCACAATCCATTCATAACCAACACATATTCAATTGCATTGACTTCTAGTGGATGCTTCTAGCACCACTCACAAACCATTCACAATTCAGATATCACAATAAATCATACACACAATTTGTGGATACTCCCAGTACCACTCATACATCATACAATTTAGACATTAGAATCAATTACAAGACAGACCAATGGAAGCTACTAGCACCACTCACACAATTCAATTCTCTATACTAACCTTCCTAACCTCATCTTAAAATCCACTTTCTATATCCAAACTCTTTAAGGTTATATCCTCATCATATTAGGATCGGAAACTGCCATATCTTACTGAAAATCAAACCTATCATATACCTTTCATCATATGGCCATAACCATTCATTTTGCAGACTAACCCTATACACATGTCAAATCATCTCATGGAAGCTGCTGATAAGTGTGTAACACTTATACTTTTGGACTTATTACTGCTACTTGTTAGTCTTAGAGATATGTTAATGTGAATGAATTAATACAATTATAGTGTTTTACAGGTCTGATGATGAAGAGGAAGAAATTGACTAAATCAAGTTAATTAAAGCTTCAAGGCATGTAAGAGGAGGTGATCAAAGCCCAAATCCATGACCAATTACACCTTGAAGCCCATAAAGGAAACCCACGGAGGAAGCCCAAGTGAAGCCCATAACATCAAAGTCAAAGACAGCCTAGAAGATAGCCCAGTGTACACAGTGTGATCGATCGTAGGAGGATCGATCGTACTACGATCGAGCGTAGATTTGGGATCGATCGCAGGGACGGTGCGATTGAGCTCACACAGTTACAGCAGAAGGTCCGTGTCTGTTCAAGAGTTTGGGTCCGATTGTGATTTGTCTTCCGTTTCTTTTGGATAATTATTTGATTAGAAAACATGTATTATAAGACTATTAGGGGGTCGTAAAGATTATTATGAATTGAAAGAGTTTAAATCATATTAGAATTCGTGTTCTTCGCATGTTCTTCGTGTTCTTGCCGTGTTCGTGTTGCTGGGGCGTATGTTGATCGTGGAGATGAACTTCTATAGCCTTCTTCAAGATTAGTCATCCATGAGTAGCTAAACTCCCTTGTGGAGTGTTGATGTAAACTCTAACCTTATTGTTTATTGTTTAATCTTATGGCTTTTAGGCTTTTTAATTCACTGTTTGTCAATTGTATAATTTGAGTACTGTTTTAATCAGTAATTTAGTGCTAATACGCAAGACTAACTGACCCTATTGGCCATAGATTGGTTAGGATTGAACCCAAAGTGTTTTTGTTTTCTATGATTATAAGAATACTAATTATGCAATAGTGCCTAATGACATGATGAGTATGATAGGATTTGACAGGCCATGCCTAGGGAAGACGGGTTGTACTACAAATTAGATTAGTAAGTGTAGATAGACAGTTCGTGCCAACCAAAGATGGGTTATACCTATCCCATATTATAGTGTAAATCATCCCTAGGAATTTGATAGCTTATACCTAGAGAAATCAAAGATAGGCTATGGATATTCTTAGCATGATACCTTTTTGGGACACTGTGTGTTCTTGTAGCCATACAGGTCTGTTTTTCATATAGTGAATTAATGCCTAAGAATTCATGAGATTACCATACTCAAAAGGGTTAGAGGGATCAACAATACTCTACTCTTTCTCTTATTGATTTAATTCACTTTACTTAGGTTAATTTAGTTTTTAGAATTAGATCAGAAATTTCCTTTGTTTTGTCTAATAAAATTGAATTAGAATTAATCTGATAATTTAACAATCAAAACCCCTTCAGTCCTTGAGGTTCGACATCCTCGAATAGCCCTATCCTACAAGGATTCGTCCTATTGTGAGTGGTTATTATTGCACACATCAGCTGCCCATAACATTTGGAGTCAAATGGGCTTTGGTAGATACTCGGTATCTGTCGAGGTTCCTATTGACATTTTTGGTAGATTGTCCCGAGAGCTCACATTTTCTGGGAATTTGTAGAGACCCGTATCCAAAATTAATAGATGTAACCTTGTTTTAGGTTAATTACAAGGATTAATTAATTTGAGTGACAGATATGGGTAAATGGGTATATTTCTGTAACTTGTGGTGTGAGACTTAAGTTAATTAGAGCTTGGACTAATTAGTAATGTTAAAAGGTTATATTGGGGGGCTTAGTGTAATTAATGAGACTATATGGAGTTATGTTCGCAATATGAGATTTTAGACCCAACAATTCAAACGCACGGTTATGCGTTGAACTGGTCTTGTAGGGAGAAGCCCCTATATCTCTAACTTCCAACATAGGAAGAGGAGAGATTGATTTTGTTGTGCTTGAGAGAAGAAGAGCATCTGAGAAACTGAGAAAGAGAAGAGAAATTGAACCTAGCAAATTTGAGTAGAAGGAAAGAGAGGAGGAGAATTAAGAGGAGAAGGAAGGAGAAGAAGAAGAAAAAGTTGGAAGTAGAGATTCACATACCAACAACTAATCACAAAGAAAGAGGTAAGTTCCTTACTCTATATAGTTTTCATGGAATAATATGTTCGTTTTCGGTTTGGATTGTTCGTACTTATATGATTTGTAAGCGTGACTCCTTGAAAGCATGATGAATGAACTAAATTCATGATGAGCATGTGTATAAGTAAATTAAATGATGTGTTGTACTATTTTTCATGTTCAATATGTCTATTTAGATGTTGACGGATCATTAGAGATGAATAGGTTTGGTTTTTGGTATCAAATGATGGATTTATGAAATCCTGAAATTTGTACTGACCTGAACGATTGATTTAATAACCTATCTAAACATTTTTCATAATTTATTTGATATTTTATTATGATTTCCCTATTCGTTCGGAACACAAAGAAATAATTTTGAGGTAATTCCAATCAGAAATTAGAAAGTTACGACCAAATCACTAAAGGTATGTCAAAGCTGAAAAACCCCAAAAACAAACCGTCGGTAGGCATCAGTACACCGACCAACCTACCAATGGATTATTTTGAAGAGACCTTGTTGGTCAGTAGGTGTCGGTACACCAACAAGCCTACCGACAGGAGGTCACTGTCTCACTTCAGTAGGTGTCGGTACACCGACCACCCTACCGATGGAGACTTAGACTATCAAACCTTAGTTGATCGGTAGGCGTCGGTACACCGATCAACCTACCGGCGGAAGTTGTTTTGGTTAATTAGGTAATTTTGAGAAGGGATTTGGATCCGGTGTTTAGAGTATAGTATGTACACAACAAAAACGGGTTATTAGGCTATGACCCACCTGCGAAAACCAAGTTTGAAAGGTTGGACACACTCAAACCAATTGACCAGAACTTATACTTGTAGATGAGATGCTTATGATGGTCTCCAACAGATTATCCGTGTGGGCGCGTGGATAGTTTCTGATGGGAACTATCATGGGGGTCCAAAATTGATAGACCTATTGTCACAACCCAGACTCATGAGACCACTTAGGGTTCAAAGGAGCCTGGATTACGACCTTCACTTCCTCGTAAGGAGAGTGGCAGTTGAATAACAGTTTATAGAACTCTCAGTTTAAACTATCATTCAACAATAAATGGAGATAATGTAATACATAATTACAACGATGCAGCGAAAATTAAAAGAAACAATTCTAGGTTCTAAATCAGAATTTACAATTACATACCAACACGGGTATCTACATAACAAATCAAAATAAAACTCTTAGAGTATGAACAAGCATTACAATTGAGTTACTAGTAAGAGTAGAACTCGTCTTCCTCTTTAAAGCGCCCTCCTTCCTTCACAGGTTCCCTCAACAACGTCCTCTACTATAGGCCCTGGAAAAAATATTTTCTAGAAATCATAAGTTATAAGCTTGTAAATACTATAATTTCAGGAATATATAAGTCTGTCCTGAAGTTCTTTACATATACATTTCTTTCTATTCTAAATCATAAAATAAGTCAAACAATTCAATCAATGCATGAGGTAAGTTATTTTATTATGCATGAAATGCATCCTACATTACAGAACCTAACCAAGGTGATCTAGCAAACAAGTCTATATGTTGTGCAAATGCAGCTCTGATAGAGAGTCAATCTAATCTGCTTCCACCTGATCCAGCCTCTATTTTGGGGTGTCCCAGCAACTTGAATGCGCCCCAGGATGTCCCAGCAACCTGAATGAGTCCCTCGTATAGATGGTCCATGCAAATAGGGCTATTCTATGGATATCGCGTAGTTTTAATGGTTTTCAACCTAGGAGGCACAATCCCCCTCACTTAATTTCGATCAGCGGTCCGTACACCGAGACTTGCAGCCACCTGGGGATCCCTAAGAAAAACATGACTAGCTGACCTAACTACAGAGGTCCTTTCTTATATTTTCTTGTCTGTGGCCAGAGCCCTCGGGCTAAGAATAATTCTATTGGGTTAGCTCCTCTCCTCAATCTAGTCAGTCCCTCCCTAGATGTGATACTCACACCACACTTATGTCCAGTCACAAGACCCAACGTCAAGGTCTCGGAATACAGGGTTACACTCATTGACTAGCTAGGTTCTAGAGTCTATGTTGTGCAGTGAAGCAGTGAAGTGAAATGGTGCACACTAACTAAACATACATTCTTGTGTACAGGGTGTATTGGAACTAAACTAGCACTTACATCTATCTATATCACTCACATCATTACTCTACACCCAATTAATTCAGCTTAAGATAAGAATTATACTAGTATCATACCATGTGCGTCTAACTACTATGCATTAAGCATGACTTAGTGTACAAGTTGCATTAAGTATGTCATATGATTTCATCATGCTTACTACTGTACATAAACATGGAACACACTACAATCCAACAAACATTTCATCCAATTATATCACCATGTCACACACAAATTCACCACAAAGTCATACAACAGGCAATGTGGAGGCAAAGTATTCAACATTTCTACACTACACAGGTATACTACTATTATTAAAAACAGATTAATCCAATCTACAGGTTCGGTGTTGTCTTCGGCGTAGACTTCGGCACAAAGAAACCCCTTCAGCGACCTACTTGGCGAACTCACCTGAGATTCGGCGACAATTCCAGGACCTACTTTTTTGGCGACCTCTTCAGTATCCCCTTCGACGCACCGAAGCACATCTCGGCGACCTACTCAGCAGACTACTCTAAGATTTGGCAACAATTCCAGAACTTCCAATTTCGGCAACCATGTCGGCACCCCAGTCGACGCACCGAAGCAGCTTTCGACGCCTCGAAGTCATTTCGGTTGACATTCAACCTCGGTGACATTTCGGCGCATGGAAATGTTCACCCTTGGCCTAAAATTCATGTTCGATGACTGTTCGGCACGCCGAACCTCGCGAACTAGGAAAAACTGAGGGGGTTTTCCAGCCTATGTTGCTTGTACTTGGTCTCATACATTCAAGAACATCAAAGGAGTATTTAAACCATTCTAAGAAGCATAAATCACCACAAACACTTCACATTATGAGATTAAAATCGAAATGGATGTAAAAAGAAAGAGAAATCAAGATTCAACCAGTTATATTGTTGAAATTATGACTTGCAACTTTCTCTTCAAGCAAAATCTGCAATTCCTCTTTGAATCCTTCCTTCTTCAACCCTTTGTGCTCTCCAACTTTTCTTTTTCTTTTCTCAAGAGACAAATGCCCTCTTTCTCTCTTTTCTCTCTCCTTTAATCTACTCCAAAACACTTGTCAACATCTCTAACCTTCAATCCCAACTACCCAATCCTAACCCTTCCTTTCCAACTACTAAATCTAAACCCTCCATTTATACTACTCTCATCCCTGCTACACACCTCATCACCCGTTTAATACATTTAAAAACAATTTTTATTCAACACAAGGGTTTGTCTATAGTGCAAGGCATGAGATTCTAGCAATTCACATCATAGTAGATCATATGGTCGGTTCAACTCCGATTATCAATCAAATGGTTAGATAAGGTCATATTGAGGTTTTAAATATAATTAATTACCTCTTAATTGGTTCAGGCTATTACAACCTTCTCCCCTTAAGAGAATTTCTTCCTCGAAATTTTACTGACCTTATGTGAAGAGTTGTGGGTGCCTAGCCCGCATCTTGTCTTCAAGCTCCCAAGTCGCTTCTGACGTTCCGCGATTGTTCCACAATACTTTCACCTTAGCAATAAATTTGTTCCGCAATACTTGCTCCTTCCGATCTAAGATTTCCACAGGTTTCTCTTCGTAGGTAACACTTTTTCTAATGGTCACGGTTTTCCAATCGATTACTGAAGCTGAGTCTAGATTGTACTTTATCAACATAGAAACGTGGAAGACATCGTGCACTAACTCCATAGATGACGATAGTATCACTCTATAGGCTACTTCTCCAATTCGCTCGGAAATTTCAAAAGGTCCAATGTATCTTGGCGCCAACTTGCCTCTTTTACGGAATTTGAATACCCCCTTAGTCGGTGAGACTTTGAGGAATACCCAGTCTCCCACCATGAATTCTAATTTCCTCCTCCTCACATCTGCATACTTCTTCTGCCGATGTTGAGCTGTAAGTAACCATTCTCTGATTAGCTTGATCTTTTCGGTTGTCTCGGCCACTAACTCTGATACCAACGGCATAAGAGCGTTGTCTTCATTCCAGCACAAAGGTGATCTCGGTAAGGTCTTCCATACAGAGCTTCGAATGGTGCCATCCCTATGCTCGCTTGATAACTGTTATTGTAGGAGAATTTGACGAGTGCTAGATGGTCCTCCCAACTGCCCTTGAAATCTAAAATACACGACCTCAAGAGATCTTCCAGTTCCTGATTCACTCTTTCGGTCTGACCATCAGTTTGAGGATGAAAAACGGTGCTGAAGTTGAGCTGTGTACCCAATGCTATGTGTAGACTCCTCCAGAATCTTGAGCTGAATTGTGAACCTCGATCTGACACTATGGTGACGGGTAATCCATGCAGACGGATGATCTCTCTCACCTATAGTCTCGCCAAGTCGACGGTGTTCATCGTAGTCTTCGAAGTTATAAAATGTGCTGACTTGGTTAAGCGATCCACAATTACCCAGATCACGTCATGGTCGTTGCGTGTCTTCAGAAGTCCCGTAATGAAATCCATAGATATGTGCTCCCACTTCCACTCTCCAATGGGTAAAGGTTGAAGTGTCCCTGCTGGCTTCTGATGCTCCGCTTTCAATTGTTGGCACACTACGCACTTATATACGAATTCTTCTATTTCTACCTTCATTCGACTCCACCAATAGTTACGCCTGAGGTCGTAGTACATTTTGGTTCTGCACGGATGAATAGAATATCGAGATCTATGAGCTTCGGCCAAAATCTCATTGTTTAGACCTTCATCTTGTAGTACGTAGAGTCATCCTTTAAATCTGATGCCCCAGTCTTCGGCCTTAGTCCAATTGGTTCTCTCCTCATCTACAGCTAGGTCCTACATCCATTTCTCATTCTACTAAAGGTCGATGTCTTAAGTGATGGCTTGGTGAGTATGTTGCACAGCCTCATACCTTAACTAGACCTGCGAGCTACGAAGTTGAAATCTGCAAGTGATTCGTAGAGGTTCCATTCTTGAACTAGCATGTGGGCTACGACACTTCTAAGTTTCTGGCTCAGTGCATCCGCTACTACATTGGCGTTGCCCGGATGATACTGAAGGGACAAATTGTAGTCGTTCACGAGCTTCATCCATCTTCTTTGGTGCAAATTCAACTCCTTCTAGGAAAATAAGTATTTGAGGCTCTTATGGTCTGAGAATACTTCAAAGGTATCGCCTACTAAGTGATGTCTCCAGATCTTCAAAGCGAACACGATCGTTGCAAGCTCTAAGTCGTGTGTGGGATAATTCCTCTCATGTGTCTTCAATTTCCTTGAACCATATGCTACAACCTTGCCTCATTGCATCAAAACACCACCAAGTTCGGATAGTGATGCGTCTATGTAGACTATAAAGTCGATGCGGCTAACTAGAATTGTAAGGGTAGGCGTTGTGGTGAGTTTCTCCTTGAGAGTGGTGAAGGCTTCGTGGAAGCGTCGTCCCAAATAAACTTCACGTCTTTTCGGGTCAGCTTGGTTAGCGGGGACGCAATACTTGAAAATCCTTCGATAAATCTCCTGTAATAACCCACTAATCCCAAGAAACTACGAATTTCTGATACATTCTTGGGTTGCTCCCAGTGGGAAACTACTTCCACCTTACTGGGATCCACAGAAATATTTTCACTAGACACCATGCGCACGCTAGATACACTTAGACTTGTGTGCTTAGTTAATGTGCACTCTCACTACACTTCATGGACTCTAGACCCTGGAGGTTGAAGAGTTTGACCCTGTACCCCGAGACCTTACGGGTGGTGTCTCGTGGATGAAACGAGAGCGATGTGAATCCACATCTTGTGAGGAGACCGGCGGGACTGAGTTGAAGGAGTAGCTAACCCAACATACTCCTCCTAGCTAGGAGAGAATGCATGTAAGTTTCCGGGTGAACTCAGGACAACTGGGTCATTCCCAAATCAATGTAAGTGCAAGAACAAGAAGGGTGAACTCAGGAATAATCTGGGTTAATCCCGAATAAGAAGGGTGAACTCATGAATAATTTGGATCAATCTCGAACAAGAAGGGTGAACTCAGGACTAATCTGGGTCAATCCCGAACAAGAAGGGTGAACTCAGGACTAATCTGGGTCA
>JAUPMG010104692.1:0-12187 GCA_031762675.1 Pachysandra terminalis | reverse complement strand
ACTAATCATTCATATATGTGTACAGATGTGCAATAATTCTAAATATGGACTATAATGCTTAAAAACATGATTTAACTCATCACGATAATAAATCAAATCAGATGATGCCACATGTATGATCATACAAATAAATCCAATAACCTGCAATCAATATCATGCAAGTAATCAAAATAAATCCATAGCAAGTATAACATATATTTCATAACAACCAACCCAGTCTGGGTTGCCCGGTAGGCTAACCGGCACGCCGGTTGGCCATGTGGTAGCGTGGACAGGGGCCAAAGCAAACAAGTTATGGGTCTACTACTGGCCGGCAGGATGGCCGGCACACTGGCTGGCCGTTCGGCAGGCTAGGCCGGTTGGCCATGCGGTAGCCTGGACAGGGGCCAAAACAAACAAGTTATGGGTCTACTACTGGCTGGCAAGATGGCCGGCACACCGGCTGGCCGTTCGGCAGGCTAGGCAGACAGTCACACAATCACAAAATTTCACAGGGTAGCCACCGGTAGGCTGGCCGACACACCGGCTGGCCAACCGGCAGGCTATCTAGGGGCTTGGTTTTCAAGTCTCAGTCAATTATGGTCTTCGGCAGGCTAACCGGCACGCCGGTTGGCCTTTCGGTAGGCTAGGCAAAGGGTTAAAATACCCTTTTGGGAACCGGTAGGGTCCCGACAGGCTACCGGCACACCGGTAGGTCTGTTGGACCCTTCTGGGTGCAACCGACGGACTAATCGGCACGCTGGCAGCCCAACAAGGGGGATTTAACATGATTTTTGTATTTTAATTATTAATTAGCAATTCTTATCAACATAAACTCATGTTTAAATTTAATTCCGAAACTAACCTAATCAAAATATCAATCAAAACATCAAAGTTACATGCTTGGAAAGATTAATGTTAAAAAGTTTGAGTTTTTATGAAGAACAGTCTTTTACATTAATTGAATTCGATGGGGTATGTCATATTCTTTGAATATGGCATATCACCTAATTCAAATAAAAAATGTACACGAAATTGAAGTTACTTACCTTGCTTTACCCGCGATTCCTTGTTCTTCCTCAACCTAGTTCACGTTTGAATAGTTCTTCTTCTTCCTTAAGCTTCAGATCTCAATCAAATTCTCAGATTAATTGTTTGGACGACCAAACTAGGGTTTAGGTAGATTTTATGTGTTAGTCTTAGTTTAGGATTTGTCTCTAATCCTAGAACTTGAATTTTAATTAGTTAATTTACACCTTTGATTAAGGAAGAATAACCATCATAACACAATACAAACATTATCTTAGTCTTATCTTATTTAGATTAGAATTTATCTTTCTATCATTGTCTAATTCTAAGTCTTATTGTTTTTTAATCTTGACCTTTAAGTATGTTTAATTATTCCTGCGAAATCTCAGTCATTGGTTAAACTTTGAGATTATGATTGTGTGATGCACTCTAGATAATCTATTGTGCTCCCACTAATCACAATTGGTCAAAGTCAACTAATTAGCTTATACTAAAAATTTTAAATTAGTCCATATTTTCTAATTAATTACATATCAACCTTATTACTAATTACACTAAACTCCCCTAAATTAGTTGGGTTATTACGC
Organism: Pachysandra terminalis; assembly: GCA_031762675.1. Lineage (NCBI taxonomy): Eukaryota > Viridiplantae > Streptophyta > Magnoliopsida > Buxales > Buxaceae > Pachysandra > Pachysandra terminalis. The sequence goes on along the minus strand of JAUPMG010104692.1, from coordinate 10,592 downwards.
ATTGGTTCAAACATTTGGTAAGCTTTATAATTTCTTAACAATGACTTGCACTCCAAGATGGCCAGAAATAAAAAGAGAATTGCGTAAAGCTGAAAAGAGCCAAAATCGACCTGATTTAATGGCTAGAGTTTTTAAAGCCAAGTTGGAAGAATTGAAAGTAGATTTATTCAAGAGAAATATATTTGGTCATGTTGCTGCACATGTTCATGTCATCGAATTTCGAAAGAGAGGACTTCCACATGCTCACTTTTTAATCATATCAGATCGAAAACACAAGATATCAAGTCCAAATATGTATGACAAATTCGTTTGTGCTTAACAACCTGATAAAGTAACAAATTCACATCTATATAAAATGGTCGTTCAACACATGATGCATGAACCATGTGGTAAGTTGAATTCGAAGAATGTTTGCATGCGCAATGAGAAATGCAAAAATCACTATCCACGTGATTTTCAAGAATTTACAAGTCAAGCAAAGAATTCCTATCCATTGTACAGACGAAGAGACACAGGATAACAAGTGAAGGTACGAAACAATTTATTAGATAATCTTTGGGTTGTACCATACAATCCATACTTATTGACAAAATATGATTGCCATATGAATGTTGAGATCTGTTCTACAATTAAAGCTGTCAAATATCTGTACAAATATATCTACAAGGGACATGATAAAGTATCATTTCGCATCAGTAATAATGATAGCTCAGAAGATATTGATGAGATTAAAATGTTTCAAACTGCTAGATGGATATCTCCCCAAGAGGCTATGTGGAGAATTTACAAATTTACTTTGAATGAAATGTATCCATCTGTAACAAATTTGCAGCTTCACCTTCCAAATATGCAAACTGTTGGTTTCCGAGAAAATGAAGACTTAATTACTATTATAGAAAATGAGCGTGCATAAAAAACAATGTTGATTGAATATGTTCGCATGAATGAAATAGATGAAGATGCTCGAAAGTTTTTCTACAAAGAATTCCCAGAACATTTTGTTTGGAATACAAGTAGTAAAATTTGGAACCACAGAAAGCAAAAGAATGCGATTGGAAGAATTGTAGCATCAAATCCAATTGAAGGAGAAAGATATTACTTGCGATTGTTGTTAAATCATGTCAGAGGTGCAACGTTGTATGAAGGCTTAAAACTAGTTGGTGGACCTAAGCATTCAACATTTTGTGATGCAAGTCGTGCATTAGGTTTGCTTGAAGGTGGTAATAGTTTAGAATAATGTTTACATGAAGCTTAATCATTTGAAATACTATCTACTTTGCGACGATTATTCGCTACATTATTGGTATATTGTGCACCACAACAGCCTAAATTATTATGGGAAGAGTTCAAAGATGTGATGTCAGAAGACTTAAATAAGCTGAAGTCATTGACTGTTGATGTAATTGAATCAAAAGTTATACGAATCATCAATTCTTTTCTAGAGTCAATGGTAAGAAATATATGTAATTACGATTTACCGACATCATCTATTGTTGAAAGCGGACCAGAAGCAATTTGAAAAGATATAGATGAAGAATCAAATATCCCAATCACAGAGGATGACTTGTGCACAATTTCAAATTTAAATAGTGAGTAAAAGACGGCATTGTGAACTATCCCGGGTCGGGTGAACCCCAAATAGATCGGGTTCATTGGAGTCGCCACCATTCATTGGGTTAAGGTGTGAATGGTCACCTAAGTAGGTCAATTAATTTTGAAATAAACCTAAAAAATAATTTTAAACAAGGTTTAACCAGATTGGGTAGGGAGGTTTAGTTAAGAGAGTGGGAAGGTGTTAGGCACCCACTCTCCTCCTGTTTAACAGGGTTACCCAGTCTACGTTTATTTGGCCAATTTAGATAAAATCTAAAAAATAAACTAAAATGAATAAAAATGTAAACAAATCCTAAAAATAGTTCTAAAATTACCTAAATCTCTAAAAATCTAAATGCATCAAAACCTCCAATAAATAAAATAACGTGAGATGCTAAAATTTAGCAAATATAATAAAGTACAAGAAAATACTAATAAGACTAAAATGCTTCCAGTACACCTAAATCAAGGGAGACCCAAACTAAAAAGGATTGCTAGATATTGCTTGCATTTAATCCGGAAAACCCCTAAAGTATGACAAAAGAGCCTAGAAATCACCATCCTGTCCCAACACAAATCTGAAATAATAATGAAATGAATCAAATGATAATAACAAATCATACTCATTTGGATAAATCAAATTACACATTCCTTTATCATATTCAAATCAATGTAGAAATGTCTTACAGAATAAAAATAAGCTAAAATAACGAAGATTGAACAAAAAAGGAAAATCAAAATACTTACTGTAACTGTAGCAGAGTTTTAAGACCTTCAATAGTGCTCTGTGTCTTTGAGCTCATAGATGAGTTGTGCTTGAGAGAATTGCAATCTTAGTTTACTGTTGTTTGAGGATTAAGATAGTGTTCAAGTATATAGGTTGGGTGGTGCTGCATGAGATGCTATACACAGCAGCAATGAAGAATAACACAGAGAAGCAAAAAAAAATCTGCAGGTGAGAAGACAAGGTCACTGTGGATGGTTTTGTTCGGTGTTTTGCAGAGGAATGGGGTTGAGAGAACAGAGCAGAGGTGGAGTATGGGGTTTTAGGTTCAGGTGGCTGTAAAACAGAGAGCAAAAGATTGAAGGGAAGAAAGAATGAAGCTATGGTGGGAATGCAAATGGAATCTGCTGGTTTTGGAAGTGAGATGCAGACAAGGTGTAAAAGAAGAAAAAGAATGAAAATTAAAGAGAAAAGGGGACGAGATTACCGGAGTGGTGATGTTTTTGGTTAGAGCATGTAGCTGGAGAAGATGATCGGAGGTGAATTGGATTACCGGATTTAATGGTGATCGATTGAAGTTGCCAGAAATGATCGGAAGAGTAATCGAATGGTGGTGCCAGATTGAATGGATTTGCCGGAGCTGTTTAGCCATCACCGCCGGAGTGTGGATTGAAGATGGGGGCTAAAGTTTTCTGATCAGGGCGAGGGTAATCGGATTGGATGAAGGTGGCTGGCCGTTGGTATAACAGGGATAGAGGAGGAGCCGGTTAGGCCGTCCTTTTCTTCTTCCTTTTTTCTCAGCTGATCTCCCCGCTTTTACAGATCCCCAATGGCAAAGATCGTCGGCGAAAACGCCGGCGATCGACCCCTCTCCAATACGGATCTCTCTCCCATATCCTCTCTCCTTCTGAGAGAAAGAGTTCCAAAAGAACTCATCTTCCTCCCGACCCCGTTCCATTTCCTTTTTCTCTTTTATTTTAATAAATCTAATCTTAATTTAATAAACTAATCCTAATCTAAGCTTTAATCTAATCTTAATTTTAATCCTAATTCAACCTCTAACCTAATCTGAACACGTAATCAATTTCATCACTATCTTTTCATAGTCCCAAAATTCTTAAGATTTTTATTTATCTAAAACTTCATTTAATATATTTTTATTTAAAATTCCAGTTATTAAATACTTAAAATGCCCCTCTCACCACCAACTCAGATTTTGACCAAATTACAACCGTTGGAAGGATTTCACGTGGAAAGATCAAATCCGGAGTTAGAATATTTTTCTGATGTCCAGAAGTCCCAAAATGATTTTAGGGGTAAAATTGTCATTTTCTCATATTTTCTCGAAATTAGGCGATAGTACATCCGTTGGAACTTATTTTCTGCCTAGAATTCACCTATACAATCAGAAATTGAATTTGGGGAACGACGAAGCACATGGGATCCACTGAGGGTATTTTGGTAATTTCATGAATTTTGGGGTTTCAGTGAGATTTTAGGTTCAAATGGATTTGGGATTAAGGATGATGATAAAATTGCCAATGTGCCAAGCTCAAGCCTCCATAAGCTACAAAGATCAAAAAGCAATTATTTTCCGTACAAATTGGGGTGTCTACAAGCATTTCGCACTATAATTCAAAGAATCAAAGATAGGAAAACTTGAGTTTTCTTCATTGATGGACCATGTGGAACATGAAAAACATTCTTATATTGTGCTCTACTAACAAAGATCAGATCAAAAGGTCTCATTGCCCTTGCAACTGCAACATCTAGTGTAGCTGCATTAATTTTACCTAGTGGTCGTACTGCTCATTCAAGGTTCAAGATAGCAATTAATATTGAAGATTACATGACTTGTAATATTTGAAAGCAAAGCAGTCTAGCTGAGCTACTACGAAGGACTAGCCTTATTATTTGGGATGAAGCGTCAATGGGAAAAAAGCATGCAATTGAGGCTCTTGATAGAATGCTCCAAGATATAACAGGTTGTAAAATACTATCTGGTGGAAAAATAATAGTATTTGGATTTCGACAAGTTCTTCCAATTGTTACAAGAGGTGGAAAAGAACAAACAATCAATGATAGCTTTGTAACATCAAATATATTGCATGAAGTAGAAAAGTTGAAACTTACAAAAAATATGAGAGCTTGACAAAATCCATCATTCATTGAATATTTATTGCATGTTGGAAATAGAACAGAACCCAAAACAGACAAAGATGAAATACAGATTCCTGAAGTTATGCTCATTCCATATAAAGATGAAAGCAATTCTAAGTTTCAACTTATTCGTGAAATTTTCCCATATCTTGTAGAGAGTGGATATAATGTTGAGTACATTACAAATAGAGTAATATTGATAACAAAGAATGATTTCGTAGATGAACTCAATGATGTATTGATTAACAAATTCCCTGGAGATGTTGTCACTTACTCCAGCTTTGATTCTATAATTGATGAAACACAACAAAGTTAGGAAATTGAGTTGTTTAATTCATTGACTCCAAATGGACTTCCTCCACATGAGTTAGTACTAAAGAGGCATTGCCCAGTTCTATTGTTAAGAAATATTGATCCATCTTCAGGTTTATGCAATGCTACTAGATTGATATGTAAAAGCTTCCAATCAAATGTAATTGATGCTGAGATTGCTGTTAGTCATCATAAAGGCAAAAGAGTGTTCTTACTACCTGCAGAAAGTGAGAAGTTTCCATTCCCATTTAAGAGAAAACAATTTCCTATTCGACTTTGCTTTGCAATGACAATAAACAAAGCCCAAGGACAAACGTTGGAAACTGTTGGTATATATCTTCCGCAACCTGTCTTCTCACATGGACAATTATATGTTGCCTTCTCAAGAGCAAAGTCTGCAAAAGGCATCAAAGTGCTGATAAAACCAAATTTAGATGATATCCATGACAATGTATACACAAGAAATGTTGTATACCATGATTTATTAGCAATGACAAATATCAGTTAGCGCTTAAATAACAAGTAAATGACATAACACACTCTTTTTCTGTAAATAAAATATCTAAAGGTTTAATAAATTTACCAATAGCAATATTTTATTCTTTAATCCTCATGTATTCTATATTTCATATCTATTCTTCATTAAATATTCATCACCTTTCTATTAGAAACATAGGATTATATAAATCTTGAAATCAAATTAACCACCTTCACAAGAACTGTTACTATGTTAAAGTTCTGCTATCCATGAATTCTTACAATTTATAAATTAATCTATCATAAATCTAACCAAAATATTAATTACAAATTACCATTATGTTTTATACAAACAAGCATTTAGAACTGATACAACTCTATGTTAACAAACTTATTAACGACAATCTAGGATATTCAAAGATCATAACTTCATCTAATTTTTTCTATAACAAAAAATACAAATATAACACCTCAAACATAATAAAATCCTATCTTATAATAACTATTTTTTAACAACATACCTATCTTCTAATGACTAATTTTAAATAACATCAAAATAACATAAAAATATTTTTATTTCATTCATAAAATTTCATTGTATTTTCACATTTAATTTAACATTGTACTTTAGCGTTCCAATATAACACATATTTACATTTAAAAATTATCTACAATCAATAAATTTGCATCTTTCAGCATACTTTGCTACCATGAAAATTGAAACATTCCCAAGGAATCAATTGAATGAGAGGAATTATTGTTTTCAACTGCATTATCTACTCTCTTGAGTCTATTTTGACATATGCAATCAAAATATACAGGACAATGTATAACAAGATGCAAAAACAAAATCACATTGCTATCTGAACTCAATGATCACAAGACATTGGACAGTAAAGGTTTGAATAAAAGGGAAAACAATTCCACGTACTCAAAAAGCGGCACAAGAACCTATCAATGGTTATTGTTATTTGATGAGAAGGTTATTTATATCAAATTTACAATATATTGCATATTTTCAATTACTTGCAAATTATTAATTTATTCTTAATCTTTTTCATTTATAGGAAAACCAAATGGTAGCAACACTTTTTGATGAGAAGATTGATATGTTTGAACTAATCATAAATCTTGATAATATGTTCTACATATCTAATGCAACCATAAGCAAGGTGCTTCTACATGTTAAGAAGCGTGTTGATAGCGACTATCAGATGATCATTGAGACATATACAAAATTCGAAGAGCTAACTGAAGAATGTCCTATCACAAGTCCAATGCATTATAACTTTCTTCCTTTGACAAGATTATCAGAGTTCATTAATTCAGAACTGCAATTTGGTATATATCACTATAAGAAAACTCATCTATAATATTCTCTAATGTCATTTTATTAAACAAATTCATATTATATTAATCCTATATTCATAACTTTGCTTTATCTTTTGTAGATATTCTTATTGTTGTATTGCATCTTATAGAAGAGAAAATCATCACAAGGAAACGTGATCATTCAAAGACAATACTTCGAGAAATGATTGTCGTCGACTACAGGTACATATTTAGTTTTATAACAAACAATATACACTTTTACATATCATTTTCATAATATGCATTGACTAATAGCAAACAATCTCAATTGAACTTAGTTTAAAGCCAACAAAGGTATCAGCATGGGAGAATTTTGCTGCAAATGAATGCCAAACACTTTTGACATTGATAGACCGTAGACCTCTTCTTCTTGCTACAAATGTACAAGTTAAACAATTCCAAGGTATGACTAACAATAAAACCACATTTAAATACACATAGTATAGAACTAACTTAAAGTCTCTTTAGGAGAATATCTTTCAACAACTGGTAGAACAAAGATGATGATCAATCCAGGTATCATTGAAGCGAAGACTCTAGAAACTTGGTTAGTTACTTCACTTGCACTTCTAAATTTTATAGATATATTTTTTTCACATTTTGTTTCCCATCCTTTACATATATCACGTTCAATAAATTCAAATAACTATTTTTTTACAGGTCAAATGAAAACAAGGAAATATTATTCAAAATTATCGAAACCAAGTCATACATAAATGTTGAAAGCACATCTACTTCTACAGCTGCATTATCTGAGATGACTATTCATGAACTATTAGACAATCAAAAGCTAGTTAGTATTCCAAGAAATCCTTTCTCTATAATAGCTATTATATATAACCTCTAATATCTACAATTTTAACACCTTACAGGAGGTGAATAATAGTTCTTGGGTAAAGGGTTCAATCATTAAGATAGATGATTCACAAAAATTTTGGTATATGGTGTGCATCAGATGTACAAGAGCCATAAAAAGAGATTGTTCAACAATACTTATGTGTACAAAATGCAACAAAGAATCAATAACACCAATACCAAGGTAAACAAACCATAAAACCTTTCAAACTATATTTTGCTCTCACATGTAATTCAATGTTACATGTATTTCCACAAAATTGTAGGCGTCGCATTGTTGTTACGATAGCTAACTCAACAGCTGAAATGCCAATTACAATTTTCGGAGATATTGCTGAAACTATCTTCTTATGCAAAGCAGTTGCTATAATGCAAGTTGATGAAAAGGTTTTTTAAAAAAATTCATATTTTATACATCTTATTTGCTTACATCACAACTAAAAATATCAATATTTTTTAGGGTGACTTGAATCATATGAAAGAGCACTTAACAAAGTCTCTCCGTAAAGAATATCGGTTCCAAGTCATTGTTGTGCAAAAATATGCAGGCAAAGCCTTGCTACTAAAAGTCGTTGAACATATTATGTAGAAAACAAGATGTAAAAAACATATGAAGGTATTTTATTCATATTGCTACCACATAAATTTCTTACCACTTTAGCTTTATTACTTGTAATTAATTTAAATCATTGAATGCAAATCTAAAATTATGCACTTCTCTTCTATTAATGCAGGTTATGGGCAGCCACTCTACAGTGTTAATAACTTTTTGTACTCGTACTTTAAGTTTTGAGTGTGTTTATGAAATTCTCACCTGATTTAAAAACGGGTTTGGGTGAGCATATTTGTTATATGACTAATACCATATTAGCAAGAGACCTGTGCATGTACGGATAAATGGATTAAGATGATAACTCCGGTTCATAAATTGTATGAAGAGAGAGAATGGGGAGAAATTTTAGAAACAAAATTAATGAGAGAGAAGCTTGCAAGAGAGAAGTTTGGGAAAGAGAGATTTAATTAAAAATAAAGCTACCTAAAAAGAGTTAATATGAGTGATAAATTTAAGGAAAAGATATAGAAGGGAGAGAAATTTTAGGAACCAAAATTAATGAGAGAATCTTGAAAGAGACACATTTGGGATAGAGAGACTTGATTAGTAAGAGACTGAGAGATTTTAGTTGTGATTGTAGGCACCCAAATTTATTTGAGAGCGCCCGTGGGGGCCAAATTATCACACTCGTCCGCATCGCTCAAATGAACCTCGGACTCATTGAATGGGCACGGATCAGCAACGAGGCGTACCGTATTTCCTTTCCTTATTCTACAATTCCAAGGGGATGCTGGAATACCTATTCCACGTTGGTTAGGTAAAGGGGTAGACCCAGATTAATCTTCTGCAGCACTGATAATAAGTGGAAGGAACAAGACGGATCGGTGGATCTAGAGTCGACCAAGGAGAATATGATATGTGGGGCAGCTGTCGAGTACGTAGAAGAGAGTGAGGTGCTTGTATGGTCCGACTTGAAGCTCGAGGGTCACGTGACCCAGAGCGCTCTAGCTTCGAGCATCAAAGCCGTAAATCCTCATGGCTTGGGGAACAATCCGGCCCGTCGAGACTTCGATGGCCTTCAAGATGCTGAGAGGAATGATATTAAAGGATGAACCAGCATTGACAAGTGACCCCAGGATGTCAACACCTTACAAAACAGGGTTCAGATATAAAGCCCGGCTATGGTTCTCGTGGGGAACCATCATGTCTTCTTTGCCGAAGGTGATGACACCATCATCTGCTACCTCAGCAGCACAAACCTCCTCCGCCTCCTCGAAGCGTAAGCCCGAATGGAAATCTGCTCTTGCCTTGAGAAGTCAATCTCCCTGAGACTCTCCTCGAGATTACATATCTCGATTCGAGGCATGACAATCCATCACTTATGATAGTGGCCTCAAACACTTACATGCCATTACTCGAGCTGCACGTGGACTCGATACGAAGGGCACTTGGCAACATCAGTATTAGTGCACGGGTTTTCTTTGCAATGTTCAGTCCCTTGATGTGATGCCGCCCACGTGGGTCTGATGGGACTTCTCTCTAGCTCACCATTCCTAAAGGTTCCTCGATATCCCCCCATTTCCTTTGATTAAATAGACCATGTGATTCCGAGAAGCTCAGGTGCTATGCTCGAGTTGCAATCATGCAAAGATGCTAAGCCTGTCAAGGAGTGCTTCCTTAAGGTATGTGAAGAATCTATGCAGTGCCTTTTAAATAAATACATTAGAGCATCAGGTTGGGATACTTTTATGATATGGAGGCTACAACCTCGAGTAATTAGTTGATAACTTTGAGTAACCTTGCGGTTAAATAATAACTCGTAACCTCGGAACGATTATCACGAGTAGAGGTTCGGGGTACAAAAAAAATGATTTGCAACACCGAATGCATGATGTCACATTAATTTCTTTTACAGTCTAGGCGGTTCCATCATTCAGCAAAGATTTTATAATTGATAGCATGTATTGGTGGCCCATGATGGTTGTTCGATGGCGTGTCCCATGAAGTACAACCCTCGACTCTACAGGAGTTGCACCATGACGAATTGACCATCTTGGGGTGGATAGGCCGCTCAATGACGAATTGACCTTCTCTAGGGTGGTTAACCCGCGTATGACGAATTGACCATCTCCGGCGTGGTTAGCCCAAATGACGAATTGACCATCTCTGGGATGGTTATCCCAAATAATGAATTGACCATCTCCAGGGTGGTTAGCCTAGATGGCGAATTGACCATCTCAGGGTGGCTAGGCCGCTTATGACGAATTGACCATCTCGGGATGACTAGGCCGCTGCTTAAGAGGTAGGAAGTTGTCCCTGCACTGGTAAAATCCCAAAGGTTGCTCGAGGGGTTGTCCCACGAAGGCAAGGCCCTCGCCTCAACGGGGGTTGCTTTCCACTTGGGGCAAACTCAGCCTCCTTCCTTAGAGAGAACCTCTAGTATAGTAGAGACCCGCAAAGGGGATGTTGGAATTTTGACTTTTAAATTCAAAATTAAAAATTATATTTAATTTTTAAACCGTTTGTTTGCTTGCTTTCAAAACAGGT
>JAUPMG010104672.1:0-12188 GCA_031762675.1 Pachysandra terminalis | reverse complement strand
TTATTAAATACAAAATTAATTAGTGACGTGCTTAAGTCAAAGTAATTAAAAATCCTAATTAATTTAATTGAATTAGTACTGAATTCACAAAAAAAAGAAAAAAAAATTCTTGCTGAATTATTTTTTTTCCCATGCTTTTAACGAGCTGAGCTTTTATAAGCCGAGCTGAGCTTTTCACAAGCCGAGTTTGAGCCCGAAATTTTTTACCGAGCTTGAGTCAAGTCCGAGCCTTGTCCAGATTTTACGAGCCCGAACAGAGCTGGGCAAAGATCGGCTCGTTTACACCCTACTTCTAATGGTATAATTTTGATTATCTCTAATCTCTTTCTAAAAGAAATCTAATTCTAACTATCTCTACTAAGTAGAAATGCCGACGGAGATGCTGATGACGATGAGATTCATTCAACAACCCCACTTTATATAGAGATGGTTTTGGTTGTAACTTTTTGGACCCATTTATCCTGACTTCAAATGCATACCTAAGCATCATTTGCCTGGTATTTCTAATAAATAAACATTTAAATATTTTATCTGTTGAAAGAGATTGCCTGGTATTTCTAATAAATAAACATTTAAATATTTTATCTGTTGAAATAGCTGTGCCATATCCTATTACCCCCACTAAAAATATCACAAAGAAAGAAACTATTTTTCCCTCATAAACTAGAGAAGAAAGAGACATGGATAGCTTAGTCTCCTTTGTTTTATTTTTTTGGGTAACAATGGATAGCTTGGTCTCACCATTTAACAAGTGCAAGTCGATACATACAACCACAACTTGGGTGGGGTCCTCTTTTGATGAGATGTTTAGCCAATCCAAAACATCTGAAACGCCACTTTATCTTCTTGTATGGGAGCCCATGACTAACTTATTCAATGAAGGTGGTCTAAACTCCAATGGGTTGGAAAAAGAGAAGAAAGAAAAGCACAGGCCTGCAACAATATTAAACCTAAACGATCGTGATCTTGTTGAAATAACCCAACCACCACTCAAAGTATAGGTGATGTATAAATCGATAAATAATTTTTATTTAATTATAATAAATAACTAAAGCTGCTAATTTTGTTAATATGATCGATTTTCGGTTAAAAAAGGTCTTTTGAAATTCGGGTTTTTATCATTTGGCTTAAACTGAGGAATTGACCATACAGACGGTATTACGTCGATTTTAACAAGCACAAATGCAAAATAAAAATAAAGACGATTTACATGGTTCGACTACGTCACCTATATCCAAGATTGTAGAGATATACAATCTGTCTTTACTGGTAAATATTACAGAATATAAATGAAAGATGTGAAGAAGAAGGATGAAGATCCTCTGGTCTGGAAGAGAAGTCCCTCTATCTTCTATTTTCTGAGTTGGAGAAGCAAATCTCCTTGCATGTCTCTTCTTGGAAGAAGAAAAGTCTCTCGTTTCAATCCTATCTCCTCTCGCTCTCTTTCTTGTTCCTTAAAAAAAAAAACAATTTTTTTTCTCATTTTTTAAAAGACAACATCTTGTACCATCGATCAAAAAAGCTAACATACCCATTAAATGCCAAGTATGAGAACCTATATAGACATTGTATGTATAAAAAAATATATTTTATAATTTATGAAACAATCACATGAGTGACAACAGTATATAGTAATTCGGGCAAATAGTAATTCAATTGAATAATAACTCGAGTGAATAGAATTTCGAAAGGCCAAAGGTGGTCAATGAATAATATTTCGAGGGACCAAAAGTGACAATAAACAGTGTTTCAAGGGTCCAAAGGTGGCAAATAAACAATGTTTCGAAAGGCTAAAGATGACCAATAAACAATGTTTTGAGGGGCGAAAGGTAACTAATCAACAATGTTTCAAGGGCCCAAGATTGGTTTTAATATTTGTAATGATATGTCACCAAAGGGGATGCCACATATCACCAATGAGGTGATGACACGTGCTCAAATTCAATTACCGTATCAATACTTTAATATCAGTAGGTCACACGTACGCACACACCAACACCAAGAACAAGTATCTGCAGTTTAAGATCTTTAATACCAGTAGGTCAAACATGCATGCACACACACATGCATGAATACACGCACGTACACACACCAACACCAACAACAAGCATCAGCAGCTTAATATCAGTAGGTCAATACACGCGCGTACACACACCAACACCAATACCAACAAGCATTAGCAGTAAAATATCAGTAGGTCACACGCATGCACACACACACCAACAACAACAAGCATCAGCAGTTTAATATCACGTATGCATGCACACACCAACACCACCATCAACAACAAGCATCAGCAGTTTAAAATCACGTATGCACGCACACGCACACACACCCCAACACCACCAACATTGACAAGTGGGTAACAACCTGATAAATGATAATAATGTGTTTCCCAAGTAGAGGTAGAGTTCTAATTGCCAGACCGGCAAATGCAAACGCAAGCAAGAAAACTACCTGCAACCTTACTGCTGACTATGAACAAATAGAACAATTTCAACCCATCATACAAAATTCTTCATGCCTTTATCCGAAAATATCACTAGTTTTATTCATACCTTTCCTCTTATTTTGGGAGAAAATGGAGTTGAGAGCTCTGAATACATGATCAATACTGCCATCTATTCAATGCTCACACACAACTGGTTCACTCGTAGGCTCCAACTTCAAAGGCTCCGACTGATCTGCAGTTATGGGTCCACCTTCCATCGTAGACTGAATTTGACTGGACTCTGTAGCTGGAGCAGCCACCTGCTCTAGGTCATGGTGTTCCTGTCGTTGGGTAGGAGATGCAACATCATCTGTTGTTGCATTGGTCAAGGTGGTCTTTTCGGATGGCAGTTTGGGAAGAGACTTTCGGATCGGTTTCTTGGGATGCAGCACAAGGGATGACCTTTTGGCAACGCCATCTTGAGATACCTTCTCATCCAGACTCATACGGCCAGATCGAGAGCTGCTTTTACCATTTTCTTCAGAGCTCGAGCCCTTCCGGTGGCTAAGCTTGGGAGATTTGGCTCTTGTTGGTGGTATCTGCAAGATTGAAATATTAAAATGATAGCCTAAAACATATTTAAACAGACAGCGGAGCCCTCCTAAATACTACAATAAATTCGGCAATTTTATGCAAATTTCAGGCTAATAACATTGGCCTCATTGACTAATATAAGAAATTAACACATGAAAAGAAAATATAATTATGCTTATTTACCATAAAAGCAGGAAGTAAGAAATATGCATCCACGAAGAGTAGATGTCAATATGAAGACCTAAAAGATAAAATGCATTAACTAAGCACAGAAGTAGAGTTCTTATATGGCAGAATAAATAGAGGACTGCACGAGAAACAGCAGTACAACCTGCAATGGCTTTAGAGTCCTCAAATGTCATATCTCATCAAAAGACCTTAGATTTCCCCAGCATTTAGACATAACATTCTTGATTTTACTCCTTGACCAATAAACTTAAAGCCATCCAGCATAATTTTGCATGTCTCAACAACAGAAATTTGATTTGCCTTGCGTTGGCTTGACTTTTGGTTCTTTTACTGTAGACATCTGACAGTGCAGTTGCTTAAAAATATAACCATTTCTCTTCTGCTTCCCTAATGAAGCAAGATCTTGACAGAGTACGATTAAAATTTGGCTTAGCAGGTACAGGGGCGCTCTTTGACACTGTCAACAAATGGGCAGAAACCAAGACAGTAGGATACTCTGAATTCCATCTATCTCTACACATTAGATTTTAGGCCACCGAATATAAGGTCCCATACTCCTATGATTTTAAAGTTCCACCAAAGTCGAATTGATTCCATTTCAACTATCTTCAACCCAAAGTGCATCAGACTTCCATTGCCTTTGACCAAAATGTAATACTCATGGTTTAAAAGTGTAATATGCTGCAAGTCATAGAAGCAACTTCTGTTTATTCCATTCAAGAAGTCTGTCTTAGAAACGCAGAATAAATGCCTGTCAATTTTTAAGTTCTTTGTCAGAACAATAACTCATTTGAATCAACTGAACAGAAACTAAATTTCATCCTCTAATAAATGTGTTGAAATGGGATTCTGATTATACTCCAAATCTGACTCTGATTTCGTATTTCCATACAATTCAGCATTTAGTAATTAAAATATGTCTAAATACATACAACCTATATTCCTACAATTCTGATTAATACCTATTTTTCTAAAATTATCATCCTATAATTCTACTGTTTTTTGTTTGATACATAATATGCTCTTTATATGGATAGAGCCAAGGGGTGACAACGTTATATATGGGAAAGCTAACCTGCAACACAGGAGGAGTAGGTTAGTACTTAAGCCACTTTTCATAGACAAAAATGCCCTTACTCTTTTGCACTGTTTTAAAAGTCTGCAAGGGTCATTTGAGTCCTTTTAACTTCTTTTTCATCCTCGTCTTCTCCCCATCTCTCATACACAAAACCAGATTTCCCTTCAATGGCTAGACCTTCTCATCGGAAACATCTCTAAGTTCTGTTCAACCAACACTCACCTTATTCACGACTAACCCCATCACCAAAATCGTCTACTTCTCAGCACAAAACCAGATCTCTTTCAACTGACAGTTTTATGTATGTAACGGAAGTTTCACAGATCTGGAACTATTCCCCCGCTAAATTACTGATTAAACAACCTCTTTCATAGAGTACAGATAATAATAGTTTTCAAGAAAATAAGTCCCAAGAAATGGATGACCACCATTTTCAAGTCTGAGAATTCTCTGGTAGCATTCCAATTTTCGTGTAGATTTGACAATGTCCTGATTAGTAATTTAGATACTTTTCTGCTGTTATGCAACTGTTTTCTACACAGAACTGGGTGCTGTTTCACTCTGTTTTCAACTCAGATTTGGCTGCTTTTATACTTGTTGTTCTGTGGTCAAATTTGATCCATAACAGACAAATCCGGCCAGCAAATGGAACTGATCAAACTCCCAAATCTGACTAGAGAACAAAAACTATAACAGCAGCCAAGTTTAAAAAGAAAACAGGCCCACATCTGATATCTGATTTAATGGTCATCTGGTCAATCCTACAACTCATCTATTGACTTGAGAATTGATTGTTTGCACTTCGCAATGAGTATGAAGACCAGAATAAATAAAGAGAGCAGATCTTCTCCTTGGTTTTAGAGAAGAGAGATTGGAGGATCATTGCAGAAGAGAAGGGAGATCGATGAAGACTGCAAGGTGCAAATGACCCTGCAATTGATTCCATCAATGCTTCCTGCAAAGAAATCAGTGTCGAGCATGATCCAATGGATCGGTATTGGGCTTTCCAGCGAATTTATTGGTGGTGGTGGCTGAAAATTCTCAAGGAAGAAGAGATAGGCTGCAAAAGAACACCATACAAAAACCAAACTAACCTTTATATTTAAATTTCTGTAAACAGGATGTAGAGGGCTCTTTTGATTGAAAAATGGGCCAAGTGCCAACCTACTCCTCGTGCGTCCTACTTTCATATGGTTTACGACTTTTGATCAAGACTGTAGAACAATTTAATCACTCTCTTTTAAAAATTTTGGAAAAAAACAATAATATGTAAAGATAATAAGGCCCCAAAAGAGTACTGCTTCTAGAAGTATGAACTGTGGTTTCATTGTTTGTCTGTTTGTTTATTTATTTTGATGAATGACAGTTTATTCAGGAGAAATATAGCAACATGGTATATCAATGAAAGGCCTCTAAAAGAAAACAAAGAAAGCAAAAGAAAAAAGAAAAGGCTAAGCAAGAGAATAATCAGTCGACCAGCCATAAAATAACAAAAAGATCTCACAACGTCGCCTCTTCTCCAAAAACCATCCCTCCCCCTAGCTCTTCTATTTTGCCAAGGCATCCACAAGTTCAATTTTGAATCAAAGGAAAGGAGGCATTCCTATTTATAAATTCTGGTTCGATTTTTTATTTATCTTTCTTATTTTTCTCTATTTTTTCATCTTTCTACATGTTCGAAATAAGAATAGAAACATAACACAAACAATCCTGATTGTATTGGTAATGATAAATTTTTTTTTAAGAAATGATATTATCAATTGACCATTCGTCACCAATCTAAGATCCACTATATTACCAGCTCTGTGGCTCTGTGCTATCAGTGAGGCACAAAGAATGAGCTCCTTTCAAGAGTATAATTGCAATCGCATTATTCAAATCTAAGTACACCTCAAAGAAGTGCCATACATCTGCCCATACAGAAAATCCTGGCTCTGATCCTGGTTGTTTTGGATTCACTAACATACAACCTTTTCTAAACTTTTTTATTTTTATAAGTAAAATTCTATACACAAATATCATTATAATCATAGCGAATTAGAAATTTCCTATACCTATTATGGCTGACTTTTATGGTATTAGAGATTGCCTAATCAAACAATTTGATTAGGTTATTTTTCTTTCTAACAAAGAGTATTTATCTTATAATTTAAAAATATATTTATGATTTAAATATTGTGTTAATTTGTACCAAGTTTAAATGTTGTGGATCTAATGGATAAATTATAATTTGCATATATTTTGTGAATTAAATCCTGAAGTATTTTGCATCAAATAAATTTCTAATTTAAATTTATGAAAATTTAAAAAAATATTACCACTTGGAACAATACACATTCTAAACAATAATTTTATAAAGTAATATAATTATAATTTTCATACTTTAAATAGTTTTAAATAATAGGAAGATCTAAAATATTGAAAGAAATAAGTAACAACATTAAAATACACCAAACAAAAACAAGTACGACGTCTTGTACATATGTCACAACTAATTATATAGTGCCATGTAAAAATATATAACTTTGGTTAATTTTAGAACTAAGTTGAATACCATTTGTCAAATATGAGTTCCCATATTGGTGAAGAAGCACAAAAAAAAAAAAAAAATTACTCCAATCATTCTAAATATTTCATTTGGTGGAGCAATATTTGATATCAAATATTCTTCCCAACAAGAGAGAATGATGTGGGAGTATAATATCATGAAGAATCCGTGTTTTTTTTTTAGCAATGAATTTGGGGGGGTATACATTCATTTGGTGGACTGTTTGGTGTGAAAGAAATCAGAGGATCTTCAGAGATCAGGAAAAAGACACTCATAAGTTGATAGAAAACACTTGACATCTACTATGTTTGTGGATATCTACTTTACAGAGTTTGGGGGGGGGGGTAATTTTACAGATTTTGATTGTATATTGGGGCTGAGATGGGACACTCATAGCTAATCTGATTTATATTGTAGACTTGTAGTGGGTATGCAACCTGTACATACATACTCTTCTTGTATAGATTTTTGGCCTCTAGGCTATACTAATAGGAACTAATTTACCGATCAAAAACAAATAGAGGCATGCAAATTACTTTGTGTTTATTTATCATTCATTTTCAATGACTACGTCACTAATTAGTAGAATAGGTAGAAGGAAAATAGAGCAAAAGAAATCTGTCATTGCAAAGGATGGCCATCCACAGGAAATCCCAATTTGTTGGGTATTGAAACTCGATAGTGATTCAGGAATTACCTAGGCATGTGACACAGAAGCTGCTCTTAAGACTGTAGGCTTAACTCCTCAAAACTCCAGAAAAGAAAAGTTAAAGCAATTTTTCAAAGTTTTATAACATTTCCAAGAGGTAGCATGATTCCTCAATTGGTGATGGCAATCATGGTTTTAACTTCCAATTTTGAGGGAAATTTCATCCCTTTGGAATAAGGAAATGTTGAGTGGAAAATTTGAGAGAAACTTCACTTCTTTGCAATCCTTTTTTCGTAAATATATATATATATATACATATATAGATATATATATTGAGAGAAACTTCACTTCTTTGCAATCCTTTTTTCGTAAATGTATATATATAAAAATTGCAAGATAAGGAAAATATCAATATAAGAGAAATTTAAGTTCGTTTTGAAAAGGGAAATTTAAAACCATAATGGAAATTTTACAATGAGAGTAATATGCTACCTAAAAAGATGGTTCCTTCTCAACGTGCAACATCAAGATTAAAAGCTGAGTTCAGAGAGATGTATACAATATCAGATGCACAATGATATAGCCAAGGTTTATTGTACCAGGACCAGGGTCCGGACTGGTCTTGTCCAGTACTTTTGTACAGGACTGGCAATCAAATTTTGTAATAAAAAAATTGGACCACTAGTACCAGTCAGCACCGAACCAGTCCAGATCGGTATCGATCTGGACCGTCTAGTCCACAGCCTTAAAAAAACACCAGACTGGTTGTATCGGTCCAGTGCAAAGCATACATTCTTTTGTATCGCGGCTTGGGACCGGACTGCTGAGGTCTGGTCCCGGTACACACAGACCGGTCCGGAAAACCTTGGAAATAGCTGAATCATTGGACAAAAAGAAGGGGAAAAGGTGTTATATACATGCAACTTTATCCCTTGCTGAATTAGATAACCTCAATTATCAAACAAAGTAATACTTTGACTGAACACAACCAAACACCCATTTTGTGTTTCTGCAAGGACATGGCAAAAATGCTATTCACGACTAGCTGAAAAAGAAGTGAAATGAATAATATATCACAGTAGCATCACATTATTGGGTTTTGAAGCAGATACGTTTGTAGTAGTGAACCAGCACCAAAAAATATGGAGTTGTTAGTTGTGACAGATAGCCATTACTCTCTTGAAAGTGTTATAAACTTTCAGCAAGATGAGCTAGAAATCCATTTTAAAATGTTCTCATATGACCAAAGAGGCTCATGTTGACAAGCAGATACCAGTACTTCATACCCTTCCCCTCTTTTTCTTTTTTCTTTTTTTAATACAAAAACACAATCTTACCTTCTTCAATTCCACTTTCAGAGGTACAGGTTCCTGATAGAAGCTTGGCATGGGTGTTGCTTTGAAAGTCAGCTTCTTCCTGAGCATCTTAATCTCAGCTTCTTGATTCTCCTGTAAAATAGTTGAGCACACTGTCACCAAAAGGACGATAATCAAAGCAAGTGAGAAGCACCCAACACAATAGAAATACAATGACTCCACCTTGGATTTGGCCTGCAAGGTAGTTTTCTCTGCTTCCATTGCATGAGTCTTTTCCTCAAGCTTTGAGTAGAACTGTCAACAATTTGATGGAAACCATTTTAAATTCAGAGGTATAGAAGCCATCATAAAAGTGTAAAGGATAAAAAAAAAAAAAAAAAAAAAAAAATAGGCAATTGAAAACTAACCTCTTTTCTTTTCTCAGCCCGTTGATCACAGTTAAAACTGAAGCCATAAGAAGGAAGAGTACTCACTCTTTGAGGTTTCATACCTCCTGCTGTGGGACTTCTATAAGGTTTATTAAGAATAAACAATGTCTTAAAAGGAAGAAGAAACTGATGCAGACAACGAAAATTACATGGGCAGTGAGGTAGGATACAAAGAAGACCGTGTGTTCTCTTCAACTTTCAAGGGTGGTCCTTGTTTCAAAGGCTTCAGGTGCTTCGTCTGCTCCCTGCAGCAGGATCCACCAGAAAAAGCTATATCACCAAATAGAAATAACATACGAGCCTTAAAAAATTTTAACAGCAAAAGGTCAACAAGGACACTCTATCCTCTTTTTCAAAAATTACTGCAAACACAAACAAGGACCAAATCAACAGAAAGGGGACAAGGATATAAATTCCGAATGCAAGCAATACTTACTTTAGGCCTTCAGATTGTGTCATGTTTGTTCCAGATGATGTTGAGGCAGACCTTCCGGATTGCCGCTAAAAGCAATTATGTAGTGATAACCATCAATTACAGAGAATATGGAATCTCAAAGACCAAAAGAAATAAACCTGAACTTTGTCTTCAGTAAGTGGCAATGCTATAAGAAAAAGATAATACATTGAAGGAAAATTTCACCTTGGGTTGCCAAGCATAACTCGGTGCGGATGTTGACTTTGTTTGCCTGCTTGAATCAACACTCACACTACTTTCAACAGCTTGCCTGCCATTAAATGATTCCCTGTTGGCTGCAAGGGCCAAAGGCTGCTTCGAGCGTGAGTTTGAAGCGACAGAACCATTAAAAACAGCAAGCATAGCCTCTATCTGCTTTCCATCTTTGTTCTTTTTCACCCAAATTCCCACATGTTTGGGGCTCGAAGGCTTCTCAGATTTACTCTTGCCTAGCCTCTTCTGTGCTTTGGAATGACTTGTGTCATCTCTGTCACTGGCTCTTGGTTCCTGGATAATAATAACATGATCACTGAGATGGGTTTCAAACAAAATAGACATACGGAAATTAATTCATCCAAATAGATACAATTATACAAACACCTCTTACCTTAGATGTGTTCAAGTCATCACTTGCTTCAACAGTTGATCCCTCTCCAACTTCACCTGTAGATGAATTAACTGTTTCATTCCTTTCCAACTTGGCAATGATTTCTGAACTATCATTTGGCTCCGTAACCTCTGAATTATCATCAAGAACCACATTTATATTCTCCACTACAATACCATCCTTCCCAGAAACAGGAAGTCTATCATGAACACCATTTTTACGACCCGTCTCAATGTCCGCAGCTATAATAATGTTATCAACATCCATTGCACACTGAAAATACAGAAACTAATGACATACGAAACTAACAGTTAGTATAATACTTGGTTGAAACATCATAACATTTGAATAGAAGAGGAAAAGCAAATAAATTTTTTAAACACACAAATGGGATTTTTTTTTCATATTTTTCTGTTAAATATATAAAACTGTTTCAGGATTGAAACATGACTCTTAATATGACTTGTGAAATCCCTAATCAATCCAAACTCTCACACACACACACAAAATAAAAATTTGGGGAAAAAAATATCAGCAAGAGATTTGTTGAATGAATTTCCTAATTATGTTACAAAGGAACTCTGTTCAATAGCATTAACCATGTATCGCGTCTTAAGATCTTGAATATCAAAAAAAAGAAAAAAGGTTTGGCTCGATCTACCACTCATGAAAAGATCACATTATTCTGATTCAAGAAAGAAAACACGATTGAAGAACAAGTAGATCTCCACACCACATTACACAAGAGCATTTGGGAAGATTGGATCGATCCCTTGTCAATAAAGCATTTCAAAGCAAGAAAAATCGAATGCAGTAATTTTATGAGAAAATGCAGCGATATTAAGACTTTTCTTTCCTTACCTAACAGAACGTCGCCAGCATCAAAACGCCATTGCAGTTAGCTTTAGACTCGAGAAGGAAATCTGAGCTTCGAGCTAACTAAGTATCGAAAGGTCAGAAGAAGTATCCGAGGATTCGTTGTCGTGATAAGTTAAGAAAGAATGGATAAGAAAGTGAAGATAGAAGAAGAAAGAATCCGATCTGTGACGCCATGATCGTACGCAATCGCGAAGCAGAGATCGAAGAGCAAGCAGTTCTTGTTTTTGTTTTATTTTCTTGGTTTATTTTTGGACAGAAACGCCTTCAAGGTTAAGCCGTAAACCTATTTCGTGCCAGCGCCTTGGATGTAACAGGGTCGGGTCGGGTCTTTGAAAAGAGAAAAGACGGAAAGCGGATTAGACGATTTAATAAAATGGGTGGGAATAAACGGGCCTGGGTCAATGGGGTGGGTTGAATGTGCTGTATATGAGACAAAAGGTAAAGGAAAGATAGAGGTGTACAACGTGCCGCGCCGGCACGCAAGGTTTTAAGTCTCAAGATTAGGGATCTGACCGATCCGGATTGGTGATACAGGCCGGAATCTATTGGTTCGGATTTGATCCAATTTTTGAATTGCCATTTAAAAAAAAAAATGGAACGGGGATACCGATCGATACCAGACCAGTCGAGGTCGATACCTGTTGGACCGTTTCATTTATAAATAAAAAAAAATCGATCGGTTGGACTAGTTGTACTGGCCGATCTGTACCGGTATCGACTGGACTGGTTGTACCGGCCGATTTGTACCGATATCGATTGAAGCGGTCTGATCCTAAGCCTCACGGTACAATAGTTGTATCGTGGCTTGAGATCAGACCGGTCTTTACTGATCCCGGTACGAACTGGCTGATACGAACCAAATCAATTCGATCCTTGAAACCATGCCTACACGGCAAGAAGCAAGTTCGTAGACTATGCTTTACCAAGCATGGGTTTCACGGTCCGTAGCATGGGTACAACACAGCACAATCTGGCATGCCTGAAATAGGCTGATGCACAATCACGGCACAACATG
>JAUPMG010104651.1:0-12189 GCA_031762675.1 Pachysandra terminalis | reverse complement strand
TCTTCTATTTTTGTGGAAGCAAAGAAGCAAATTTTTGAAAGCAATGAATTGTTGCTTCTTAATTAAAAAAAAATTGCTTTAAAATACCTTACCGAACATTTGTTTTGCTTTCAAAAGAAAAAAAATACTTCTAAAAAGCCATACCAAACGTCGAGCAGTAAAAATGGATAAAGGAAAAAATGTTAAAAAGAAAGGTGCAAAGGTTATTTTGTATATCAAGGAGCAAAATGATCTAATAATCAACTATTTTGGCTGACATCGGTATTGGTTTTAACTATTACTTCACAGAGAAATGTCTCTGCAACTGAGTTCAAAACTCAAGACGCGTTACTGCCATTTCAAAAAACACAGGGTCTCTGTCTGCATTTAACAAGTATGTGAAGGGGGTATAAGTGAAATTTATCCAAAAATGAAAAAAAACTAGTGACTTCGTCAGATCTTAAGCAAAGAAGGAAAGAAAATTCGTACCAAAAAAAAAAAGAAGGAAAGAAAGAAAATAATCAAATGTCGAGCGACAGTGACGACATCGACGAAGATGAGCTTCTCCAGATCGCCTTGAAGAAGCAAGCACGGCGAGATCTCAATTACCAGAAACCTCAATCTTCCAAGCCTTCCAAATCCAAACCAGTCGCTAATTTCATTCAACCACCTCCACCTCCTCCTCATCTCGCCAAGGATCACAGATCTTCCGCTCCAAAAGATCGCAGCTCTTATCCTGCTAAGTCCATGCCGAATCGTCGCGGAGGCGTCGATGATGACGACGATTCGGACGTTGAGTTGCTTAGTATATCCTCCGGGGATGAGGATTCTTCGAAAGACCGTGGTTATGTTTCTAAGAATCGCGCTGCTGCAGGAGGTGCTGGCAGAGGAGGGAGAGATGATGCTGGAGATCGGTGGGATGGTGATGAGCCAAATTGTTGGAAGCGAGTCGATGAGGCTGAGGTATGTTTCTTTGATCTAGACTAAGAGATTTGTAGTTTGCTAGATTGCTCAATATAGGTAGGCAACAAATGTAAATCTTTTTTTTCCCCCTGCTATGTTTATTGCTTTATTTGTCTTGCAAAGTTTTCATGATTGATTGAATTTGTGATGATTTATTTTGAATTACGTTGTACAAATCAGTAAGAAAACTGATGCTAAGGTATAAGGTTTTGAATTTTGATTTCGAGGAGAATTCTGCAATTTGTTTTTTCTATAGAGATAATTTGAAGATAAAAGAAATGTCAATGTAAGGAAATTTTAGGGCCCTTTGAAAAGGAGAATTTCAGGGAAGATTTAGCATCTCCTGAAGTTTGGAGAAATTAAAAACCTTTGCAAAATTTTTTCGTAATTACACAGAGATAATTTCAAGATAAAAGAAATATCAGTTGAAGGAATTTCAGTGAAGATTTGGCATTTTGCTGAAGCTTGGAGAAATTAAAAACTTTTATAACATGTTCTCATTAAATTGTGCTTATTCAAAATGTAACTGAATTGACATACTACTTCATATGTGGTTGTTCATGGTGAAGGAGCATATGTTTCTAGGTCATTCATGGACTGACAGCTCCCCCCTCCTCACCCACCCACTCACACATACAAATCCACACCAACCTATTGAGTTGCTATAGAGGTTATTAGTGATGATCCGAGGTTGCAGTTCTTCATCTACTGAAATGAGACTGGTTGAGTTTTAACGGAAGTGAGATAATTGCTAGGAAGTTAAGAAAGTGACTTGTTCATCAAGTGCTGTTTGGTTGCTTGGAAAAGAAAGTAGGAATTTGACTAAACTGAAAACGAAGATTGGTATGTTTGTTTTACAAGAAAATTACATCAGTTACTCCATGCAAAAATATCATCATATGACTTGTGTATTATAAATTATAATTCATCGTAGAAAAGCATTAATTCTTATCCCCAATCTCAATCCAAACCATCTTTAATTCTTTATTTCTCAACCTCCTGTTTCCCTTCCCTCCACTCCTTTCTATACCGGGAAAAGTAGCCCAAAATCAAAGGAAAGACCAAAAAGAAAGAAAAAGAAAAAGAAAAAAGCATAAAAAACCCATGGTTTCCCCATGAAAGATATGAGAGGTAGGGGGATGGATAGTTGGTTTAGGGATGACTGGGGGTTTAATGGGTGGTGAAGGTGATGAGACCACATTGGCAAATGAAGGCTGAGATGAAGGAAGGAAAGTTGGGGGTGGGGGAAAGGAAGATGGCGGAAGAAGGCTGAAAGAAGGGTATGACGGTGTTGGGTAGGAGGAAAGTGGTGGTGGTGGCGGCAAAGGAGGATGGGGTGGCAGAGAGGGGTAGAAGAAGGGTGGAGGTGGTGGCGGCATTAGAGCTCTAAAGCTTCAAAATGGAACTGCTGGTTCTGAAGTCTGGTAAAAATAGCATTACCAAAAAAAAGTTCTTACATGATGAATTTGTTGAGTTTTGTCTTTTAGGCCATTTTATTATGGCTTTTTGATGGAATACTGATCTGATGGTATTCACTGCACTATTATTTGAAAAGAGAGAAAAATAAAAACTTTAGATGGTGACATTATACCCAAAATACCATTGAGGTTCAGAACGAGTGAAAATAATTTAAAAAACTAGTTAAAATAAATAATTTTTAAATCCAAAAATTAGCTTTTTCTTAAAGAATCGACATTACCTATTTAGGTGAAAATCCCCCCAAAGTTGATTTTTTTAAAATATTTTAGGATTTCAATCTCTCAAATCCATAAACCCGTAATGAAGTGCTTGCCAATCCATCACATACTTGAGTTGGAATGTATTTCCTTAGAATTTAATGCAAAATGATAGAAAAAACTATTTCAAACATACATTGACTTGTTTTTGGCTATTTTAATGAAGTATACGTCAAATCTTATTAAATTTCGTCCAAAACGACTTTTACTTCGAAGCAAAGTTAACGAATTCACAAAATAAGGATTGAAATCAAATTCCAGGTGTTTGGAGGCGTTGAGGGAAACTATATTTTGGACAAAGGGTATTCTTAGATGTTTTGAGATGATTTCATGGCTCAAACTGAGTTTGAAGAAAAGTAGTTTATATGGCATTAATGTGGAGTTGGAGTTTAGAAAGGAATGTGCTAGGGAGTTAGGGTGTGGGTTTGGGGAGTGGTCAATGAAATATCTAGGGGTGGAAGTGAATGGTTCCATAGAGAGGCTCAGGTATGGAATCCTATCATTGAAAAAATGGAGAAGAAATTGGGCACTTGGAAAAGGAATTATCTTTCACTGGGAGGTAGAATCACCTTGATCCAGGCATCATTGGGGAACCTCCCAACTTATGTCATGTTCATATTCAAGATGCCAAAATTGGTCAGTGATAGGATTGAGAAGTTACAGAGAGACTTCCATGGGAAGGTGGGGGTAGGGAAGAAGAAAGATCATTTAGTTAAATGGGTAGACGTGTGTAAGACAAAGGAAGGGGGGGGGGGGGGTGTTAATTTAGGTAACATCCAATCTAGCAACACGACCCTCTTGGGCAAATGACTATGGAGATTCAACGAGAGAGAAGCCCTGTGGAGATCCATCATTGCAAACAAATACGACATTCATGCCAACGGATGGGATGTCAATCATGAGGCAAAAGTCTGACGGGCTAGTCCTTGGAAGGTTATCTCTGGATTATTTCATATTTTCGAAAACTTTGTGAGATTTTCCGTGGGTTCTGGGTCCTCCATTCGGTTTTGGTTTAATCTTTGGTTGGGGGACTCTATTTTGGCTTGTAGGTTTCGTAGGACCTTTCACCTCTCAGTTAATAAAGAGTCACTTGTGTGTGAGGTCCTTAGTTGGTCCACCTCGGAACTCTCCTGGAATTTGCTTTTCTTACTGGATCCTAGATTGGTCAATATTGATGAGTTAACTTCTCTGTTTTTGCTCCTTAAAATATATGATTATTGATGATAGCCTTTCTAACTCTAGGGTTTGGACATTAGAGTCGGGTGTTAGGTTCACTACAAAATCCTTTCGGTCTGTTTTGGTTTTTGATCCTAGGTTGAGTCATCCCCCTTTCTCCTTATCCCTGCTCTGGGGGCCTAGGATCCCCCCAAAAGTCAAAGCCTTTGTTTGGTCTACCCTTCTTTACAGAATCAATAGTGCAGACTTGATGCAAAGGAGAAGGCCATTCTTGGTTTTGTCTCCTCAGGTTTGCCTTTTGTGTTTGAGGTGTGGGGAATCTGTGAATCACTTATTCATGGGTTGCAGTTGGGCAAGACAGATTTGATTTCTTCCTTAGTTTGGTGGGAGCCGACTGGGTGGCCCCTTTTTCTATCCGGGATATGCTTGACCAGTGGTGGTTCCCCTCCCTTGGGAAACGGGGAAAGATATTGTACAGATTTGTATTCTTTGCTATCTTATGGGGTATCTGGGGTATCTGGGGTGAGAGAAATAGAAGAATTTTCCAAGACAAAAGAATGAATGTGGGGAAGCTTATCTATTCTATCATGGACATGGCATCGGCTTGGGCATCAGTTCTTCCTGAATTCACTTATCTGTCATGGTCAGATATCACGAGATGTTGGGAGTTAGGGGTGTTCTTGTAACAGTGGATGTTGCTGTCTTTGTGGTGCTTGTTTTTGAGGCTGTTTTGGGGTGTTTTCTGTTTTCTCTTTTACTGTAGATTACCTCCCCTTTATAGTGGGTTTTGTTTCCTTTTCTTTCGGTTTCCCCTCCTTGGTGAATCCTTTTCTTTCTTTTCTTTTTATGCTGTATCTCTTACCACTCTTTTCTGCATAAATTTTTTGTTAGCGATAAAAAAAAAAAAACAAAATCAAATTCCAGGTGTTATAAGGTTTAAGGGTTTTTAAGCATTTTTTTGATAGTGAAATGGTCGAACTTGCGGGAAACTATCAAAATTTTACCTCTATCTGACCTCATACAATGGGTGGCACACGTTAGCAAAGGTGATGAGTCGTTTGTGTTCATGATATATCACCAGTTTCGCAATACATTGCTTGATATCAGGATATATCCCCAATAAATAGTAAAGTAATTTATTACATCATGGATTTATATCACCACCTGTGGACAGGGAGGGGATATATCGCTCAATATAATGAGGGATATATCGATACTTAAAACTATGCTTTTATTTTATAATGTATGCACTAAAATTTTAATTTATATGATTGACTATTACTATTGCGTGAATTATAAGATTTTGAAGTTTGAAGAAGTCAAAGGAGTTTATAATGCCTTGACTTTAAGCACACAGAAGATTGTTCACCCTAGTTAGTGATTTTTAGTTATGACATATTTTTTGTTCATGAATTGTAATATATTTATCTGTGTTACAAGTGCTGTAGTTTGCATTTATATCCTAGTGGTGATACCACTATCGTGATAGTGCATAACGGTTGAAGCCTATTGTAATGGAGTCTTTAGCCAAACTTGTTCATCTTTAGATGTGAACATGATTAAGCACAAATCAGTTCCAGTCCTTGCAACTGACTATAGATGAAGAAGTTGCATGAATTAGTCTTTGTGTGCTATAGCATGCGGTTTATCTTAAGGAATTTGACGAACAAGGAGTGCAAATTTGATTACTATTGTCCAATTGACAAATGAAGATTTTATAGAGGATGACATTTAGAGGTAAGAGTACTGGATAAGGATTGAGCAATATTAATCGATGTAACTTCAGTTGGTCAGAGAGTAGTTGTAATTATGATCCTACCTGGGATGATGATGATATCATGGAGGTTCCTCCATCCTATGGTTTACTTGTGAGTATGGTGGTGGTGGTGGGGGCAATGATGAGTTCCATATTGATAGTGGAGATGAAGGAGATGGTAGACATGGGGGGGATGATGGCAAACGTCAGGTTGTATTTTACTGTTGAGGGGGATAATTACATCTCCAAGCCAGATGCTGATCATGGTGTGCCCTTGAGATGTAAGCACAATAATTATGGACTGGGCCTGGCTTTCCGGTCAGTGATTGAAGATGATTGTGATGGTGAGATTCTCTTACATCACAGACAAAGACATAAACTTGTGATGATATGGAAAAAAGGGTGCACGTAATGGGCTTCAATGATTATGGGGACAGCAAATATAGTTGATGTTATAGTCTAGATGGGGTGTTGTGATGGCTCATCTGGTGAAGTATACTTCTATCTACCCTTCTCTCGATAAGAGGTATATGATGGTTGGTTGATCAGTAAAATATACTACGTAAATCTGTAGTAGTACGTTGGGATACCATAAGTGACATGGTAGTGTCTCAGTTTTGAGGATATTATGCTCATGAAAAGTCTGTCAGTTGATGGATTCCTTGGCTAGATATACTTCTTCTTTGATGGTTGTTGGGTTTCCGTACTCATCGTACTATCAATATAGATAGAGCGGTCAAGATGATGACTCCTAGGCCGAGGCAGCTATAGGAATACGATGTGGCTTTGATGCCATTATTTTATGGATGTTAATGTAATTGACTTGATTCAGCTTTTCATGCATGTCCTTGCCTTTAACTTACCTTCTAATGTCCAATGATTGAGCTTTAGGGGGAATAAACTGCCTTCCAAGTTTCATCTTTCTTTTTCTTTTCATGTACATCCTTTTCATCGTCATAATAATAATTCTTCATTATTCATAAAAAAAGAAAACAGAAAAGAAAAAACATTGAGCTTTAAATGAATAAGTTCCAATATACTATGGCTTTAGAGGAATCCACTATTTTGTTACATTGTTTATGAATACAATGTCAGGCATTCTTGCTGTCATTTGAGTGTTTTATATTGCTTTTCTCAACTTTGTCCGACTCAATACAACATCACACACTTTTTTTTTTTGATCGATAACGAAGATTTTATAAATAGAGAAGAATGTACAAAAGCAAACAAAAAGTAATCAGTTCACCAAGACGGGAACCAATTAAAAAGAAAACAACAAAAAGACAAAAGAACAAAAAGGAGTCACCAAGACCCAAAAGAAAGCAATAAAAGAGCTACAACACAATGATGGTCTCCCAACATCTGACAAGATCCGAAGAAGTCACATTATGGAACTCTGGAATAACCCTACACCAAGCGGCCATAGTAACCAAAATTATATCAATAAGACGGTTCGGGTTTCTCCACGAATTCTCAAAAATCCTTTTGTTCTGCTCACCCCAAATATGCTAAATGATGCAGAAAAACATCACCCTGAACAAGCTCCTACCTTTCTTTCCCAAATCAGAAAAAATCCACTGATCTAAAAGATCTCTCACATGTCTCGGGGGGGAGGGGGCAAGCCAACCCAGCATTCCTAACAAAGAAGTCCCAAACTTTAGCAGCAAAATCGCAAGAGAGAAAGAGATGGTCGACGGATTCTTCATTGTGCATACACATCACACAAACCTGAGGGGATAGGGCCATGAACTTTCTTCTCCTCTGAAGATTATCACTACTAGTTTTTAATAGTCATATAGTGTTCCTTTTTGCCCTTTTTTGTGAAAATGAAGTTTAAATATTTTTTTGATAGGAATTCCTTAGACAAAACGTTGCTTAGGCTATGCATGTACATTGCAATTTAGAAAATATTGTATCGAGCTTTTAGACATGTCTTGGTTGGTTCCTTATAAAATATGCATTGACCTGATAGGAATTCATTAGGCAAGGTGTTTCCTAGGCTATGCCTGGGCTTCCTTTATAGATGGGCCTCCACATAGTCCCAAGAGGATATGAACTTTAATTAGAGGATATTATTGGCTCCGACTCTCCGGGTTTTCTCGAAAAGATATACCTAATAGGCCAACCTCATGTCTCGGAGCTAAAGGCCCACTCCTATTCTGATCCCGTAACCCACCACATCTCTTAAGGGACGGGGCACCCATGACTTTCTAATTCTTCAGACCATCTTTGCAAATGGAGTTTTAGCTGACCTTACTTCCATGCCCCTCTTGAGTTAAGACTCGTGTGTCCGATTCCTCTATGGAAAAGTAGAATGGCAACCTGTTGAAAGCTAGCTTCTTCACTTTCATCTGACGACAATACCCCATCTGCAGTTCACAAGGGAAACATCTGCTCAGAAAAAATGCAACAACGCTCATAGGGGTTTCCATGTCGGGTTCTAACGGTGCGTTGCGGAAAAGTTGTCGGGTTGACGATAAGTTCATTTTCGAAGGCTTTACGGACAATTGGAAGAAATGGATGAGAATCACGGAACGGTGTGGAGTGCTGTCGAGCTGGATTGTGCTTCAAGGAGAAGAGGTGGACTGGTTCACTCGCAAGGTGAATGACCTCTGTCTCAGGGATACTGATTTCGGGGTGCTAGGGTCGTCCAGGGTGGTTGGTCGAGCCTTGCTATTGGAACATAGAAAGAACGTGAGAGGTTCGTTTGTGAAACTTTCGGCCTTTGCTCGGAATGCCCGCCAGCGTTCGTTGTTCTTCCCTAAGGGTTCTGCTAACATCAGATGGTGATATCTTAAAATTTTGGGTTTGGAGGTGTTCCGAACATCCTCTTCAGCTTTCAGTAATGAAGGTGGTCGGGTAAATGTTTTTGATGGTATTGGTGTTGATGATGGTTTTGGTACTCTGTGGAAAGAAAATGCTGTGACCGGAAATGTCGTGAACTACGGGTGGATACCCGTCGTGGTTGTTTGCCCTAATGATTCGAAGTGGGCTTTTGCCATCTGCTGTATTGCTTCCAATAGGGTCAACGACTGGAATGTTTTGGAAAGGTTGATGCGAGAGGCGTGCCCTGAATTTGAGTTCGGAAAGGTCGTGATCATCAACTCCTTCAAAGCTCTGTTTTATATGAAATCTGAAGCTGAAGTCAGGGGGGGGGGGGTGATTAAGAAAAGATCCTTTATGTGTAAAACTGGTTTGGAGGTGTTTTTTGTCAGATGGCCATTGGGGAAGGGTACTTCCGTTGGGCCTGTTAGGAAAGGAGTCTGGGTGGTGTTAGAAGGTGTTCCGGCTCACCTTAGTGCTTTGAGGTCATTGATACTCTTGGGGGACCTGTTTGGGGGATTTAAAGATATTGGGAAGATCTCTTTAATGGAGAATGGTTTGGGGAGGGTCGAAATATGGGTTAAAGAGACATTGGTGAGGAAGATCCCTAGACTTATTGCCCTCTGGGATGGGTCGTCCTGCTATGAGGTGTTTGTTTCGTTCCCCGTGAGTATTCCGGCAGCTTCTGGTGTTGTTCTTTGTGATGGGCGAAGTGGGGAAGAAGATGTACGGCCTGACATTCCTTGGGCACTTGTCGTTGATAGAGTGGAGAATGGGTTGGGATTTGGTGGTCAACGTACGACGAGTGGGCCCATTCCTAGGGGGTCTGATTTGAATTCAAACCTCCCGCCTGACCCTTCGTGTGGGCCGGGCCTTGCTCTTGGGCTTTGCTCACGGGACTTAGTTCAAGATAGAGTTCCGAATGTTGCTTCAGGGCCGTGCTCGGCCCATACGACTGGGCCCCGTCCAATTTCCAGGAGCTTCAGTAGATCGTGATCCCTAAATCGGGGTGGTAGGAGATCCTCTTGCACTAAAGGTCGTGATATGAATAAGGCTTATAACAAATCTTTCTCTCGAAGTTGTTCTCCTGAGCGGGGAAGGGTTTCGATTTCTGAAGACTTGGAGTCTCTGATTAGCAGGAAAGTGGATGAAATGCTGAATCTCAAGCTGAAGGAAATTTATAGAGAGAATGTAGTACAATATAATGTGAGTGCTGGGGAAAATGAAGATGTGTTATCGTTGGTTTCTTCTACGAAGCTGAACCAAGATGCTTACGCCGAGACTCTAGAGGTGGGTTCTGTCCTGAGTGGTGTTTTGACTTCTCCGGAAAGCCTTCACGTCAATTTCCTTAACTTGGGCGTCAGGTCTTGACTTCCCCTATTTCTGATTCAACGAGAGTAGATGGCCTTATGGGTGACTTTAACGTGTTGAGTTGTGAAATTGAAGCTTCTTTAAAGGGGTGTGAACAGTTGGGGAATTCTTCGTGCTGGCTTCACAGTGGGTGTGCGAACAGTATCAATGTTGATCCATCTGTTTTTTCTTCATCTCCAAGTGCTAAAGACATGATTGGTGGTGATGAGTTGTGAAATTGAAGCTTCTTTAAAGGGTTGTGAACAGTTAGGGAATTCTTCCTGCTGGCTTCACGGTGGGTGTGCGAACAGCATCAATGTTGATCTATCTGCTTTTTCTTCGTCTCCAAGTGCTAAAGACATGACTGGTGGTGATGAGGCTTTTCTTTCTTCTCCTCAGAATTTCTGTTGTGTTGGTTCCATATTCAGGGGGATAGATGTTCTCGGCAATCGTTCGAGTCAGTTGAATGGTAATCCTAGTATCCCTCCCTTCATTCAGTTCAGCCCTTCGATGTCATACCGAGTATCCAAATCCAAAGAGGTAAATACAAATACAGGTAAGCTTGATTTTATGCGTTGTCTGTTGATTGATTTTCCCCTAATTGACACTAACACTATATGTTTGCAGGAAGGAAGGACCCTTTGGCTCTCTTCTTAGTACTGAGTCTGCTGATGTCAGTGTTCCTTTTGAGTTCCCTGGTTCTGATGCGAATATTGCTCAGGCCTTAAGCTTAGCACCTTTTACAGATTCTGTGGGTCTTGACTTGGATGGGAGTAGGGGAAGAGATGATTGGGAAGGAGTTGTTGATTTAGCAGCGGAGTTCCATATTGAGGCCTTTGATAATACAGGTGAAGCTATCAGTTTAGAGGAAGTTGTGAACTAATTTAGAAACAAGGTAGAGGGTGGGAGTGATAGGGAGGGGGGTCAGTCACAAGCCAATAGGGAGGGTGCCTGTAGTCAGCACTATGTAAGAAGAAGGTTTAGAAATCAGGAAGTGATAGGGGATATCAGAGTTTCTCTATGAAGATCATCAGTTGGAATGTGAGGGGTCTAGGAGGGAGTGAGAAGAAGAGAGCTATAAAAGAGTTAGGTAGGAAATTTAGACCTGATATCTTTGTTTTACAGGAAACTAAGATGGAGTCTGTGTCTAAAAAAACTATTAGACAACTGGGGGATATTAAAAATAAGGATTGGGATGTTGATGTGGTTAGGAAAGTGGACGTGTGGAAAGGGCGCTTTTCTTTGTCGATTAGATTTCAGGGGGTCGGAGAAGAGTTTGAGTGGGTCCGTTCCGGTATCTATGGTCCTAATAGGCCCAAGGAATATGCATGAGGAGTATCTTAATGAGTGTTGTAATATCATGGGTTGCAGGGTGGGTAGTTGGCCGATGAATTATTTGGGGCTGCCTCTGAATGGTAAGCATAAAAGCATCCAATTCTGGAATCCAATGTTCGATAAACTGGCAACCTGGAAGCAGAACTATTTATCCCTTGGGGGCGTATTACATTGATTGAAGCTTCTTTGGGTAATATTCCCATCTACTTTTTGTCCTTGTTCCAGGCTCCCCAAGCGGTGATTAGTAGATTGGAGAAGTTGCAAAGAGATTTCCCTTGGGAGGGTGGTGGGAGTAAAAAGGACCATTTAGTTAAATGGGCGGATGTTTGCAAGGAAAAACATAAAGGTGGGCTTAACTTGGGCAATCTTCGCATGCGGAATTGGGCTCTTTTGGGCAAATGGTTATGAAGATTCAGTACTGAGAAGAAGGCTTTGTGGCGTTCAATCATTGCTAGTAAATATGGTATTCATGTCAATGGGTGGGATATAAATCCTAGGGCTCGTATAAAATTGAGTAGTGCTTGGAAAGGTATTGCCGCCTTGTTCCCGGATTTTTTTCATAATGTCAGATTCTCTTTGGGTTCTGGGTCGTCTGCTCGCTTCTGGTCTGATCTGTGGTGGGGGGATGAGCCCTTGGCCACTCGGTTTCCTTGAGTCTTTCGTATTGTGTGTTATCAGGAGTCTTTGATTGCCCCTCCTCCCTTCTGCCTCCTCCTCCTCCCTTCTGCCTTCCCTCCGGATCTTCGTTTGCCGAGGTGGTGAGGTCGGAAGTTCACGTTGGTTCCAGATTGCCTGACGCTAAGCTTGTTCCCGCGGGTTCTAACAAGACTGCTGTAAGGGTCGGTCAATCCCTTCGTCCGGTTTTAGAGGCATTTCAGATTGAGGCTAAAATGTTTTCCCTTGAACGACTACATGGTAATTTCAGATCTAAATACCGGATTTCAGAGAGAAGCAGAGGCAAAGTTAGTTCACTGGTTTTAGAAGCCGCTGGATTAATCCTCAGAACATTGATTCGAAAAGATGGAAGAGAGTTTTTAACTCAAGAATCTTGCTGATCGAGTTGCAGAGCAA
>JAUPMG010104640.1:0-12189 GCA_031762675.1 Pachysandra terminalis | reverse complement strand
TATCACTTTTTATTGACTAACTTTATTATTTATATTTTAGAAGTTATTACTTAGTACTTATTAAAAAAAGAAGAAAATTGGCTAAAATTAAGTCTATATTAAAATACTTTAATTAACAAAAAAGTGCCTTGATTTCATTCAATTATTTTAATCAAAAAATTATGTTTCACCGTCGGTTTTGTTTATGCCTCCCAAATCCTTTAAATTGGCAAAATTTTAAACTATGCTAGTAAATGCAAACAACTAGTAAAAGATTATACAAGAGTCTAATCTCTTCAACATTTCTACATGCTCAATTACAGTACGCAAAAGTAATAAACATGAAAGAAGCAAGCATCCCATTATTTAATTTCCAAGCAGTAATAATGCGAAACCGAGATCTTCTCCCACACATCGTATTCCTTGGCTTCTTTTTTTGTCACTGAGACACTTTCTCGGCAGCCATTTCAGTAGACACTTTCTCAGCAGCGATTGCAGGTGCGGTAGCTTTCTTCTCAATGAGATACTTTCCAATAGTCTCAGCAATGATTTGCAGTGGCTCGTTGGTGACGAAAGAAACGTTGGCTGCATGTTCATCATCGATTTCATATTCTGTGGTCGATCTGACGATCGATGACTTATCATCCTTCTCTATAACTTCAAAGCGAACTCGATACAAAGAAAACCCAAGATGAAGATATCCTCCTTCCACAACCTCCGTCTCTTTCACTCGTTTTTCATTGTCAATCACAGTGAACTTCTCCTTGTAAGTATTATTCTCAGGTGCCTCTGATACAAAAACAAAAAACAAAAAAAAAAAAAAAATCAAAAATCAAAAATCCCCCAAAAGAAAGAAAAAGGAAACTGGATAGAACCTTCGTCTCTCTCACTCGTTTTTTTTATTTTTTATTTTTTTATTGTTAATCACACTATACCTCTCCTTGTAACTTGTAAGTATATTCTCAGTGTCTCTGACACAAAAATAGAAAACGAAGAAACTAAAACAAAAATCAGAGATGCTCGGGGGTTAGATTTTCTCCTCGTGGGTTGGGGGAAATAGATGGGATGAAATAAAATAATTATTATCAAGTCCCAGAAACGAAGCCTATCATATGGGAAGGTGTTGGATCTTGTTGGTTTTGAGTCCGGTTTGTCACCTTTAATCCCAGAATCAAACCTACCTGGCTTTTTG
This sequence comes from Pachysandra terminalis, assembly GCA_031762675.1. Taxonomy (NCBI): domain Eukaryota; kingdom Viridiplantae; phylum Streptophyta; class Magnoliopsida; order Buxales; family Buxaceae; genus Pachysandra; species Pachysandra terminalis. The sequence continues at coordinate 11,018 of JAUPMG010104640.1, read as the reverse complement.
ACGTGTATCTGTCGAGTACCCCATACTTATTATCATAATGTATAATACAAATATTTATTTCAATTATATTAATATTATTTGATTATAATGATAATGAACTCATTCCAAAAACTTAGATTTAGCTAAATTTAGATAAAATATTTACATGAACACATGTTACAAATCCAGGAGATCTAATACTCGAAGGGTGCCCATCGGGTATACCCGCACTGACCCGATTCTTAACAGGTCTGTTTTATAGAACCAGAACCATACCCCGTTATGATTTGGGTCTATAAATCAAGAATTGAATCCTTTTAAAGGAGTTCGATGGATCTCGGATGAGTTGAGATCATCTGCAGCGAGAATCGTCTACCAGTGTGTGCACCGAGGACGTCATTGGTGCATTCTCCCATAAAAGAAAATTTTAATCCTCAAATTTGTAAAAAAAATGATGTTTTTTTCAAAATGAATGCACCAATAACGTCACCCGTGCATGCACCGGTGGACAATTCTGGATGCAGGTGATCCGAGCCCATCTCGTACACCCATTGATACCCTTAATTATACCTGAAGGATAGGTAATGTTTAGAATTGTTCCAACGCCTCCGTGTCCTTCGTCGACCTCTATCTTTTCGGTTATGCTTGGAAGCAATTCAGTAACGAGCTTCCCAAGTGTGAGGCTACCGTAGACGTTCCACATCGTATCGGCATCAACGCCTACCTCAACATCAACAGAAATTTGACCCTTCATTTTCTCTTCCTTTTAATTGCTGAGTCATTTGGACCGGTTTACGTTCTACTTTATAGCCCAGTCTGCGTAATCTCTTTTCGTGAGAGCAGCCCGAAAGAAGTATCTTTCGTCTCACGTGGGTCACGTTGGTAAGCCACAACTTCCAAAGAAATTTTGAAAAGGAGAATTGAAATGCTACAAAATAAGATTGGCCGAAGAACGCGTCAACTACTACTTTACGTTACGAGTCGAGTTCGAGTCCGAAAAATAGATAATGAGTTCAAGCCGAGTTTGGGTAGCCTTGGCTCGGTAAAGCCCGGCTCAACCTTTATATAAGATTATACATTTATATTTTTATATCTTATATTATATATTAATATAAAATATATATGTATGTTAATATATTATATTATATATAATAATAATTATCAACTATAATTTTTGTACTAATATAAGTGTTTTTACGAGTTGAGCCTTTACAAATCCAATAATATTTTGCGAGCCTGAGCTCCAAATTTTTTAACGAGCCTGAGTTTTGTTCAAGGTTTACGAGCCCGAACCAAATTGGGCAAAGCTCTGCTCGGCTCGTTTACAGCCCTTTTGTGCTCCTTTACTTCACGATCCGAAATGGTAGGATTGTCAACGAGTAGAGTTAGCTTGGCTCGAGCAAGCGGACCTTGAGTTTTATAATTACGCTCGTAATGAGCAAGTCTGAGCCAAAAAAACAAAAACAATCTTAACGAACTTGCATTATATATTATACATAAATATTAGACATGCATATTATTATATTGTATTATATAAAATAATAATCGTCAAGTATAATATTAAATCTTTTGGATCAAGGTATGTATTATATAAAATAATAACCGACAAGTATAATATTAAATCTTTTCGACCAAGCTAAGGTTTTTTGCTAGTCTACCCTTTTGCTAGTCGACCTTTTCGTAACATAAGCTTTTCATAAGCCGAGCTTCTTGTGAGCTGATCTTTTGCAAGTTGAGCTTCAACCCAAAATATTTTAACAAACTTAATCGAGCCTACTAAGCTTTATACTATGTTCGTCTAAGCCAACCTGAGCAAAGTTCAGCTCGACTGGTTTACAGCACTAGCAAGCGGTAACTTACTAAGAAAATAAGATAAAAGAGGTCTTTTAAGGAAAGTGTCCTGCTACTCTAAACCCTACTAAGAAAATAAGAAAAAGAGATCTTTTAAGGAAAGTGTCCTGGTTCTCTAACTAACCTACTCCAAAAGAGAAATCTATTACTAAACTTTACCCATATGTGGAAGCTTTTTTAGGGGCCCCTACTACATTTATGCATTCGATCAACCCCTAATCATATACATATAGAAAAATCTAATACATGTATATTTTTAGGGCTTATAATGAAGATTTTAGACGAAACGTACCTCTTTGCATACGAACTCAGATTTGTAGTAGAAAATCTCTATCAAATCAGATGTCGTCCCACATCAGTGTCTATATGATTCCTAGAACCACACAATATTCCCACACTCATACAACCCTATAATCAACCAGATCTCAAGTGAAAGAAGACATGAAGAGAGAAAGAGAGTTCTAGTTGAATCTAACGTATGAATCACTAGAGAGCAAAAGGAGGAAGATTCTTCTGAATGTAGAAGACTCACTCCTACTTAGACTCTATCTCCAATGAATTATGATGTATGGTGAAGAAGAAAAGAATTAATGAATCCGGCCACAGATAATGCAACCTTCTATAGTTGCTAGGGTTTAAAGGCAAAACCGTAGAACAGTAGGAATAAAAGAGAAAACGTTTCTCCATCAATTTTCATAAAATCTTCTAATTAAAATCTCTCTACAGTATCTTCCCTATTTATAAGAAAATTCCAACTCAAAAGAAATCCTAAATTGCTAAAAGTAACCCTAAAATAAACAAGTAAACAAAAGTTACTAAAATGAGTAAAAAAACTTCGGAGGTTGTTTTGAGGGACTAAACGACATCAAATGGCCAAAAGATATCTCACGCCATAGTATGGCTATGTGTCTTATAGATCTCGTCGTTATCTTTTCAATGGTCTATTATGGTCCTAATTTCGACACGAGCCAAAAGTTATGCCTGTTTGGAGCCACGGTGCATCTTGTTTCGATCCAACGCTTCTAAGTAAGCATCTGCAGTCATCTCCACTACATCACTCTCCCCACGTGGGAGTGATTTTTCCCTCAAATTTACAGCGTCATCATCAAAATTATCCCCATAATATGACACAAGGTGCTTAACATTGAACATGTTAGCTGTACGAATATGATTTGGTAGCTTCAGACGATAAGCATTAGGATTGATTTTCTCAATAATCTTCAACAGTCCAATCTTCCATGCAGCAAGCTTGTTGTACTCTCTAATAGAAAACCTATCCTTGGTTAAGATAGCTCATACATAATCACCAATATCGAACTCTACAAGACATCGTTTCTAATTAGCTGCAACCTTATATTAGGCAAAGCAAACACAGGTGCTGATGTTTGCTTGGCCTTTATCACAGAAAACGGTTGCTATGCATCTTCGGACCATGGAAATTCTCCATCCTTCGTACAATTCATAATAGGTGCCATGATGGAGCTGAAATGGGGAATAAATCAACGACAAAAGATGCCAATTCATGAAAACTACGTACCTCATGAATATTAGTTGGCTTCGGCCACTATCTCACCGCATCCACCTTAGAATCACCCATAGAGATTCCATCCTGAGAAACAACGTATCCAAGAAATAACACTCTGTATATCATAAACGAACACTTATTGAGAGTCATATAAAGTTGCTCCCTTTGCAAAAATGAAAGAACCTCTCTAAGGAGCACATGGAGATTGGGGTCAGCACTATAAATCAAAATATCATCAAAATAAACCACCACAAAGGTACCAACGAAGGGTCTCAACACTTGGTTCATGACCCGCATGAAGGAGCTAGGAGCATTAGACAAGCTGAATGACATTACTATCCACTCGTACAACCCCTCACAAGACTTAAAGGTGGTCTTCCACTCATCTCTAGCATGTATTCTAATATGGTGATAACCACTTTTTAGATTCAGTTTACTAAAAATAGTAGCTCCACCTAACTGATTTAACAAGTCATCTAGTCAGAGATTCGAAAATATGTACTTGACTGTGATCTTGTTTATGGCTCGACTGTCTATGCACATATGCCAACTACCATCTTTCTTTGGCTTGAGCAATGCGAGTATGACACAAGGGCTGAGAATCTCACATTTGTGAACCTTTTGTAATAGTTCCTCTACTTAGCGCAAACTACTTATGTTCCTTGGGACTCATGTGATGGTGTGTTCTATTAGGCATGTTGGAACTAGGAACCGGATCAATTTGATGTTGTATACCCAGTATAGGTGGTAACTTATATGGGAGGATCTCAGTGAATGCACTTTGAAACTCATGAAGTAATGGTTTCACAACCTATGGAATGGATCCACCACTCTCCCGCTCCATACCAACCTGTACATACACCATCATTGTCTCTTCTATCTCCCTCATAAATTTGCCCCTAAACAAGAGATTAGAGACCTTCCCAACTGGTGATTCAGGCACAATCTCTTTCTGGGACACTCCTATAGGAGGATCTCAGGAAATGCACTCTGAAACTCATGAAGTAATGGATTCACAACCTATGGAATGGATCCACCACTCTCCACCTCCATACCAACCAGTACACGCACCATCCTCGTCTTTTCTATCTCATTCATAAATCTGCCCATATACAAGAGATTGAAATCCTTCCCAAATGGTGATTTGGGCACAATATCTTTCTAGGACATTAGTATGATTCGGGTATTATTCCACATGAAGCTATAAGTATTTTTTTAGCCATCATGTGTAACTTCCCTATTGTACTGCCATGATCGTCCCAAAAGAAGATGATAAGCATCCATAGAAACAATATCACACCATACTCTATCCCTGTATTTCAAGCCAATAGAAAAGTTAATCAAACAACGCTAGTAACTTTTACCTCAATGCCTTTCTTAAGTCAAGACAACTTGTAGGGATAGGGTTGTTATGTAGTCTCCAACTTCATCTTTTGGACAACATATACCACCACGTTCTCACAACTACGAGGGTCAATAACGAGTTGGCAGCCTTTACTGCCAATGGTATAAGTGGAATGAAAGATATTGTGACGAAGCCATCTGTCATATTCTGCCTCGATCATTTGGAGTGAGACAGATCCTACATGTCACAAGAACTGATCCTTGATCACCCCAAACATACTATTCTGAAGGGTCCTATTTTTCACACACAAGGTCCTACTCAGGCACGTCTCCTGGTTTTTTGTTAAATTCCTCACCTTTCACAATCAACCTTTTACCATGTCTATCAATTTTTCTGCATTTAGTCGCTCTATGGCCTGTTTCTCCACACTTGAAACACTTTGTTCCCATGCTACTGATTGGTTTGTTGTTGTTGACTGACTGTGTCACATGCCTACTTGTGGGCTATACATTTCTACATGTATGCACAGTTGCCCTATTGTTGGGTACAAAAGTATGGTTAAGGAATCCTGTATAACCACCCTCCCACCCATCTGCTTCTGCTTCTCTAAATGAAGACCTTTGGCAAGTGCTTCAAAAATAGAGAATGGATTAAATAAGTTCAAGGTATCTTGGAATTTTTGAAACAACCCACCAATATACCTAGATGCAAGTTGTTTTTCAGATTTTGCTAGGTCATTGTGGGACACCAATTGCTAAAATTCATCAGTGTAATTATCCATAGATCTTCCCCCTTGGCAATGGTTCTACAAACATTGATACATAACTCTCATGTAGTTATGGAGTAGAAAAGCTTGCCGCATATGCTTCTTAAGCTTATCCCATGATCTGATCTTGGCCTTACCCTGTTTGGCTCGGGTAAGTTTGGACTATTGACACCAAGCAGAAGCATGTCCTTAGAATCTGGTAGCCTCTAAAGGAACCCGCTTGTCATCAATAACCTTCTTGAAATCCAGAATCTCCTCTACAGTATTATTCCAATCAAGGAAATCTTCTGATTGCAAACTACCTTGGAAATTGGTCATATCAACCTTTAAGCTAGATTCCCAATGCCTTGAGTTAAAATCATCTCTCCTTGGTTCGAATTCTGCAAAAGGGTTTTGGATTCCATATCATCCTCCCGGTTTTGACGTGCAGTCAAAGCGTCCATTTGTTGGATTAGGATCTCGATCTTTCGGGTGAGTCTTGCTACATGATCACGCTAGTGAACTTCTTCCAAAGGAGCATCTCCCCCACAATGTCTATGAGGTGGCATATCGATGCAATCTCTGATACCAACTGATATAGGGTGAAGAAGAAAAGAATTGATGAATCCAACTGCAGAGCACCCAACCTTCTAGAGTTGCTAAAGTTTTTGCCTTAAACCCTTGCAACTCTAGAAGGTTGTGTGCTCTGTGGCCGGATTCATCAATTCTTTTCTTCTTCACCCTACATCAAATTATGAGAGAATCTTACACACTGGGCCACATGCCTAATATGCAAGTGCCATGTAGGGGGATCCGGGTCGACCAATCCAAGTGGGCCAACCGGATCGACCCATGTAATATATTCAACACCTCCCACTCGTCTATAGTGGGGAATGTAAATGTTCGTCTCTCTCATATACATATGAGCATCCTATCATGGATGCGAATCATATAGGTTGTTGAGTGTGCGATTGACGAGCACAAAGTAACGGGCGAGCGGCTCAATATCAAGCTCCATAAAACTAACATGGAGACACACTCTCAAAAGTATTGCCTATGCCCTAGATCCATTTGACCACATCAGATTGAGTATTTCTAACCCCTTATGAGATCAAGCTCATATCTCTATACTCAACCACAAGATTCATAATAATATGCTCATTCAAAATAATTCATATAGCTTACATGTATAGCAGATACATATAAGTAAAAATATGAAAGATCAAAGATGATAATTTTAAACCATGAGCACATCTCTTTGAATGTGATGTCAAATGGTCTTCCCTAAGTCTCATACCATTTAGCTTTGACCTAACTGATATCCTAGTCAAACCCCCTTAGACCGTATAATCCATGACCATAAGAAAGAATGCTAGAGTACTGATCATCAGGTCTGACTTTACGACATGATGAAAGATAAATAAGGGAACAACTTGATCGTCACAAGGATTATCCTCAGCTCACATAGCAAATAAATAGGGATCCATTCACTTTCTCTCAAAGGTAATGTCGCTACTATATAACACGCATGCTATGGTTGAGCTCTAGGCCCAGCCAAGGGTATGTCAACATCTGACACCGTACTAACCTAAGTGTAGTTGCAATCCATGCCCCTAACCTACACTCCTTAACCCAAGTCACAACTCTTAAGTGCCTTGATTAAGGTCTCATATCCAGCTATATCAAGTAAAATTCGATTCCCTAAGGAATCTAATCCTGGTTCTCCGATGGCGATATATAGCTCATAGATCCCTCTAAATTCCTCGATGATACAAGTCTTCTTAATATCTCATCCTGCTCACATTGCATGCTGCAAGGTTGGTCGTTGTGTGAGAAGCTGACCACTAGCCTGGTGACATATCATATCCATACACTCATAATATGGTGGTAATGTGTGTAAAGTGTGCATGTAATACACAATCTCATGCCTAGCCTCATGAAAAATAAACTTTATTAATTTTTCACGCATGAAATATAATGTAATATGATATGTTTACATCAGAAATGTAAAAAAAAAATTTAATACTTAACACAAATCACAATCTACGTAATAATCCCATCTCTTTGACATGAACCCTGAAAGTTGTCTACCTATGAGTTTAGTCATTGGATCAGTTGTCATCTGTTATGTAAGGGCATGTCTAAAGGGCACGTCTCCATGTGTAACTTTTTCTCTGATGTAATGATAAAGAATGTCGATGCGCTTCATCATACCATGGTATTTGGGGTCTTTAGCGTACTCCAATGCTGTCATATTATCACAATAGATGGTGATAGGCCCCACACCAGCTCAAAAGACTCTAAGATCCTGTAAGAATTGCCTCCACCAAACGGCCTCCTGGAAAGCTGCACAACTAACTGTGTACTCTGATTCCATGGTAGACAACGTGACATAGACTTGCTTCTTGCTACTCCAAGAGATGGTCCTATCACCTAACAAGAATGTATCCCGACGTCGACTCTCCATCGTTTAGATCACCTACCCAGTATGCGTCGCTATAGTCTCGTTGCTGCAAATTTGCTCCTTGGAAGCAAAGCGTGCAATCTGTTGTCATACGTAGGAATCGAAGATTACATTTTCATTGCCTTCTACTAAGTCTGCCCTATGTTACTCTTGTAATGGTGAACTAAATCTACCGTGAAACTAATATTAGGTCGTGTACACATAATAGCATATATCAGACTACCTATAGTACTAGCATAGAGAATACGAGTCAATTGTTCATTCTCTTCCTCTGTCTGTAGACAAAGGCCAAGATGTAATGAAGAACCCTTCTCGACCGGAGTGTCAATGGGTTTAGCATTATGCATTCTAAAATGCTCAAGTACCTTCCTTATGTAAGACTCCAGGGAGAAACAAAGAAGCCTCTTAACAGGATTTCTATGAATCTTAACACCAAGCACGTAATCTTCCTCAGCCATATCCTTCAACTCAAAACTGAAGGAAAGCTACTCTTTATTGGCAACAATCACCTCATTGTCATTCCCTGATATCAATATGTCGTCAATATACAGTGATAAGATAAAGAAACTCCTACCATGGTATCTAACATACACAAAGCTGTCTTCCTCAATCATTGTGAAGCCTAACTCTGTAATGGCTCGATGAAATCAAAGATAACACTGATAGATATTGATCTTTTCATCGAGTTCTCCATTAAGAAATCAGTTTTAACATCCATTTGATAGAGTTCCAAATCTAAGTTTGCGACAATAACTAGAAGGAGGGGAATGAAGGAAAATTTCACTACTAGTGAGAAGCACTCCTTATAGTCAACATCCTCTTTATGGGTGTAACCTTTCACCATGACACGGGCCTTATAGCTCTCTACACTTCTATCTACCTTGTGCTTGACCTTTAGAACCCACTTGTTTCTAATGGTTTATGCCTAGGGGTAAGATTAAAAAGTTCTTAAGACTTGGTTCTTCTCCATGAAAGTCATTTCATCTTGTATAACAGTAATTTACTTCTGTGAAGCATGTGATGATAACGCCTCTTGGTATTAACCATGATCAACATCATCTAGGTGGCAGTCATGAACGACTCATCCTCAATCATAAAATGATGATGAGGAATGTGTCCATGACCACTCCTACACATGGGATTGCTGGAATCCATGTCCTTTGGGGCACTCCGATTGAGTGGTAATCCACTTCCACTATCCTTAACATCTCTAGAATCTGAAGGATCCTGATAAGAACCTACCTTCTCAATGGTGTTTGGATGGGGTGTCACACCTCGAATCCACAACACAAAGCCCTATGCGGGTGGCACGGATCTCGAGGTGAGCCTTCAAGTTCTAACCAAGAAACGCGGATACCAATATCATTGCCACAAATCAAACAAAAGAAATAAATAAACTTTGGTTACATCAATCAGAGTGTGGAAGATAATTACATAAATCTAATGACTTCAAAAGAGTCACAAGTCTCAACAATAAAAAAAATCAAATCTAATCATCCAATATTCTATTACAACTGAAATAATCCATAAATAAAAATAACATAAAGAGTTCAGAAGTTAGCAAAGGGTAATTCATCACGTCACATCCTCCATGGCCGCTATCAACCTGGCAACATGAGACATTGCATGAGCTTGGGAGACTCAGTAAGCAAACATATACCAAGTGTCTAAGATCCTCCTCGGATTGTAGGAGTACAAATCATATAATAAGTAATAAGTGTAAGAACAACATGGAATAAGAGACATAAATAAGATGAAATGATGATATGTAATATGCCATGAGGTATGCATCAATCATATGTGTGATCACCCCACGGTCAGGTGGACCTTAGGTTTATCGGGTAAATATGGAGTTGCCACCATTCATTGGATTAAAGGTGTGAATAGTCACCTACGAGGAGTCAATTAATCACAAAATAGATCGAAAATCAAATAAGCAATGGTCAAACCAGAGTTGGGTTAAGAGGTTTAGTTAAGAGAGCGGGAAGGTGTTAGGCACCCATTCTCCCCTGGTTTAACCGGTTACCCAGTTCATAAACATTCGGCCAATTTAATATAAAAATCCTAAATAAACAAACATGATTAAATAAAAACGCTTCGAAATTCCTTAAAAGGAGACAGACTTAAAATCCAAAAAATAAATTGTAGGGAAATTCCTAAAGTAACATTTAAATGATCAACCATAATCGGGTGGCTTATAAGAATCCAATGGAACCCAAATCTAGCTTTATAACCATTAGTACGCGAGTTTCTAAACTCGAAGGTGATACGCACAACCTCTGAGTCAATATAAGACTGTGAAATTGGTATGTCGTAAATCATGGACATGATGGCTTTGATAGTGGTATGAATGACCCCTAAATTTCAAAATTCAAATTGAGCCAATAAGATAGGGCCATCTAGCCCTTTCTATTGATATTATTGTATGCCCTTACCTCGAATTCTCTTCAGGGAATGCTTCTAAGAAGATATGCCCAGACTCGACGGGAGTGCCAATTCCGAGGGTATCTCCTTCCAGGGACCGAACACGAGGTCACGTGAGTGAGTTCGAGTAAGGACTTTCTGATCTAATCCCAAGAGCGGATAAAGGAAATGTGATCCTATTATGGGTTCGAGTAGAGACTTTATGCACTAATCCCAAGACCGGATAGACAAAATGTGACCCTATTTCGAGTTCAGTTAAGGACTTTATGATCTGATCCCAAGACCTTATAGTGAACTTATGATCCTATCTCGAGGTCACATGGCGACTTTATGATCCCACATCCATGATCGACACCGGATGGTAACCTTACGCTTCCACACGAAGGCTGTGAGTTAATCACTCTTAAAAGGGGACACAACAGCACAATGTAATACCCTGTATATTTTTAAAAGGCAGAATTGTAATTCTTCCTTTTTTATCCAGGTCGGACCGGGTCGTATGACCGAGATCGAAATCGACATGCCTCGGTAACTGGGATTATGAATTATAAAGCATAAAATAAAATGTTATTGTGAATAGTTGACTAATCAAGTGATTAGTGCAACTAAGTGATTTAAATCAAAGGGCAAATGCAAAATGATGAAATATAAATGAGTTGGCAACACCAAGTGGGTCTTGCCTTGT
>JAUPMG010104629.1:0-25979 GCA_031762675.1 Pachysandra terminalis | reverse complement strand
GGTGACTCGCATCCATTTTTTCCCATAGTTTGAGAATCCTTCGACCGTAATTTCTTTTCTTTCAATACGAATAGATCGACGAGCAGCCGTCTGTGGGCTTGATTTCGACTGAGATCTTCCATCATAGGACGCAATGATATTAGCATAGGATTTTCTTGATTCAACTTCTTCTTTCTCCCTCTTCTGGTACGACGATCTACCTGCCTTTTTTTGCAAAGCTTCTTCAATATCATCCTTTCTGTATCCAACTGCTAGCAAATCGTTAATCGTCTCATCTAGATTGTCCCTACGGTTTCGCGATGTTTCCTCTTCCGTGCTCCCTTCCTCCACTCTATATTTAGCACTTACTAACTCTCGCCATAGAGATCCTTCCTCTTTCCTGAATCTCCACAACCACTTAGCCAAAAGAGCCATATTGAATTTCATAAGACTCTTTAAGCCCAAACCCCCATTCTCTTAACTTAAGCAAACTTGAGACCATTTCACTAAGTGATATTTCTGTTGTTCCTCATAACCTTTCCATAAGAAATCTCTTTGAAGCTTTTCTAGTCTCCTTGCCACTGACGTAGGTTTCTTCATGATCGACATAAAGTGAGTTGGTAAGCTTGCCAAAGAGCACTTAATAAGCGTTAGCCTTTCCCCATAAGACAAATACCTAGTCTTCCATTTAGCCAACTTCTTTTCCGTCCTTTCAATAACCTTATTCCACACGTTCCTCGCCTTGTAAGAGGCCCCCAAGGGTAAAACCAGATAATAAGTTGGAAAATTTCCAATCTTAGAGCCCAGCCACTTCACTAAGAGATTCAGATTTCCCGTGTCTCTGACTCCAAGCAACTCAGATTTTGCCAAGTTAATATGCAGTCCCGATACCGCTTTGAAGCACAATAATAAACATCTCAATGTCTTCATATCTGATTGCTTCTTCCTGCAGAATATTAGTGTATCGTCGGCTAATTGTAAGTGTGTTATACTCGCGCTCGATTCCTTCACCTTAACACCTTGGATCAACCCCTACTCTTCAGCCCTCTTGATCATTTTACCCAAACATTCGGCTACCAAAATGAACAAAAAAGGGGAGAGCGGATCTCCCTTTCTAAGACATTTGCAGGACTTCAAAAAACCCACTGAAGATCCGTTCACCAAGACTGAAATGGATACCGTTGAAATACAGCTTCTAATCCAATTAATCCACTTCACACCAAAACCCATTCTTCTCATGACATAACATAAAAACTCCCAATTCAAGTTATCTTACGCCTTTTCCATATCCACCTTACAAACAAGTGCGCTCATCCTTGCCTTTAAAACAGAGTCGATGCATTCAATGGCTACTAGCACTCCATCCAAAATCTGCCTACCACCCACAAACGCACTTTGAGTGTTGGAAATAACCTTTCCCACAACCATCTTTAATCTATTCGCAAGCACCTTGGCTATAATCTTATAAAGACTTCCCACCAAGCTGATCGGGCGGAAGTCTAATATCCGTAGCACCTTCCTTCTTTGGTATGAGTTACAGAGAAAGTATCATTAGCACTAGCTTCTAATCTGTCCTTATCAAAGAGCTCCAGGATAACCTTCATAATCTCCTCCTTCGCAACACTCCCAACACTTCTTGTAGAGCTCAATGGTGAACCCGTCCGGACCTGGCGCCTTGTCACCACTCATCCCCTTAATAGCCTCCCACACCTCATTTTCTGTGAGCTCCATTTCTAAACCTTCCTCCTCAGGAGGAGGTAATCTATCATCTAACGTAGGTCTGTAGCTCACGTCTTCTTGGAAGATAGACTTGTAATAATTCTCAATTACCTCATTTATCTTCCCCTCCTCTTCCACTACCTCCCCCCTCATTTCAATCCTCTTAACTGTATTAACCCTATTCCTTGCATTCGCCATCTTATGAAAGAACTTTGAATTTTTATCACATCTTTCAACCATAAAGCTCTAAGACTTTTATCTCCAGCAGATTTCCTCCATCCTCATCACTTTTGTCAATTCCTTTTTCAGATTTTCTCTCTTTATTTTTTCCATCTTTCCCATATCCCCTCTATCCTCCAAAACATCTAGTTGTCTAATCTTGTCTGTAAGAGAACCCATATGACATTCCACTTTACCCAATTTTTCTTTGTTCCATTTCTTCATTTCACTCTTTAACAGTATCAGTTTTTTGCAAAATACGAAGCTAGGAGAACCGTAAACATTGAAATTCTTTCACCATTCTTTCACTATATCCACAAAATTCTCTTCCTCCAACCACATATTCTATCGGAATGGGCACTTCCTCGTAATTTTATCCTCACAAATTAACATAATAGGAGTATGGTCAGAAGTAGGTTTAGGAAGTTAGGTAACTTGCACATTAGCGTACACTTCTTCCCATTCAATGGGCATTAAAAATCTAACTTGGAACAATTCAGATTTTCCTGGTTATTAGTCCAAGTAAAATCCGTGCCTATTAGGGGTAACTCAATCATAGCATTATGGTCAATAAAATCTGTGAACTCTAGCATCTGAGTATTGAACCTGGAGCATCCTGTTCTCTCAGAACAGAATCTGATAGTGTTGAAATTGCCTCCAATACTCCACGGGATATCCCACCCACTTCTATGATACTCCAGCTCTGACCACAAGTTCTTCAACATGAAATGGTCATTCGGACCGTACACATTGGACAACATCCTGATCCCGCCTCCATCGTCTCCTTTCTCCAGAAGAACCACAGAAACAGAAAACTCCCCTACATTAGAATGTATAATTTCAAACATATCATCTTTCCATGCCAACAGAATACCCCCAGAAGCACCGATCGTAGGTTTGTGAACCCTGTGAAACATTCCTTCTTCCCCAAAGTTGATGTAATAACTCTGAAGTCACCTTCTCTAATTTAGTTCCCTGAAACATTGTAATATCTGGTTTCCATTCCTTTAGGGACATTTTAATGGCCTTCCTCCTATCAAAGTCCCCCGCACCCCTAAAATTCCATGAAAGAATCTTCCATAAACTCCAGAAAGCCCCTAAAACCTTCATCCTTTCCCTTTTTCTATCCAATTTTTTTTCTCCCCGTACTAGTCTGCTCCTTCACCCTCCAGCTCAATCTATTTAATTCCTTCTTCATTTTCTTATTTCTCGTGCTGTTCTCTCCGTTCCTTAACTCAATAGAAGTAAACAGAGCCATTGCTTCTTCCTGGAATCCCTCCCAAGACACTCCAATAAATTATCTGAAGTGCAAAATTTTATCAAGAATCCACTCTGATATTTCTGATTCATTCATCGTATTAGATTCTCCAGAAAATTCAGCCAAGAGGCCATTTTCTACACTGCCTGCCAGACCCATGTGTGTGATAGCATAACAGCTAGCCAACGGAGTAGTCTCTAAGACTTGGTCTATCATTCCTACCTCGCTCCAGACCCAGAAGTCCCCTGCCAAAGTCTCCTCCATATCGCTCGCCACAAGGCTCGGGGTACAGCCTTTAGAGATAACTGTGGCTTCCTCTAGTGCCCCGTATCCTTCTGATGAAATAGATTTAACCGCATTGATTCCTGACAGCCGACTCAGGGACTCCAGCTTAGAACCACTATTATACAAGACCTCCCCTTCCTTCTCCTTACTCCTCTCCCTAACCCCCAGCCTTCACCCGCTCGGAAGTCTTGCTGATAAAATGGCAAGACAAGGGGTGAATTGGATGGAATTGATGTTAGATGCGGCAATATTGGAGGTGGATTATATGGGGCATGATGATTTACCCAATGACGGAGCATTAGTGATTCTCCTTTATTTGTTTTTCTACATTATAGTTTTCCCGCTGTTGTTATGTTGTTGTATGTTTCTGTTTTTTAATTCGGTGCCCATCTTAGACACCTTTTGATGTACTCTACTCCCATTCTCATATATATGAAATCTTAAGTTATCTCCAAAAAAAAAAAAAAGTTGCCCCTATTTGCTTCCACTTAATCCCTTCTGCATTTGATTCCTTCTTGAGATGGTGATCATAGGTGGCGGAACTAAGACATGAAAGGACAGTTTTTCAGTTAAATCTGGCTTTTTGCACTCCTATGTCAGCCTCAAAATGCTTCTGTTGCTAGATGTATTTGGAAGACGTCGACTCCATGTGAGGTGGCTTTCTTTCTTTGGATCGACTCTCTAGACAAGACAGTAGGCCTCTTGCTCTCAAGAAACTGGAGCATATATAATTGATGTGTTCTATGTAAAGAATTGGCATAATCTGCAAGTTTTAAAATGTGGATGTCACTGGCCATGTCACCGAGTCTGGCCAATAGAATGTTGTCGACATGGGGAACTTTCCCCTAGATTAAAGAAAATGTGGGCGAATTGCCCCCAAATGCAAAAAAGAGAAAAGAAAAAAAAACTCATAAAACATAAAGAACATTTAACTTGGTAATTCGTATGCATTGCATGCTGTAAAGTGTTGACGTTCATTCAAAAAAGTATAACATAAATAACATGACATAACATAAAAGAATCTAGAGGTAACAAAGTGTCATAAATAAGTTTATCATAAACGTTCCAAGATCGACGGGTCACAAATACAATGTATCAAATCCACAAGGAATGCCGGAAAGGCTCGGAACTATGAAAAAACACATTTTACCTTCAATGCATCGAGTCGAGTGTTGAATCTTCAACCTTCTACTCCAAGGTATGTTAGATTTACGTTTTTATACACAAATCTAAATGAAAGTAGCAAAAAATGAAAGTTCGAAAGTAGTTTGGTGTGAAAGAAATGGGGAAATGTTGAATTTCAATCGATATTTCCCCCAAATCTCTCTTTAAATACTCGACTTTCGCACGTGTCGCTCGACATGTGTAAAAGTTCCTTTGCCACCATATCTATGACATTAAGGAAAATTGACATAAAGTTCATTTGCTGACATATATACGAACATCAGGGAAAATGTCATATGACATCAGGGAAAATTGACATAAAGTTCCTTTGCTGACATATCTACGAATATCAGGGAAAACTGACATATGACATCAGGGAAAATTGACATAAAGTTCCTTTGCCGACATATCTACGACATCAGGGAAAATTGACATAAGGCGATTTCCCCTGATCGCTCAGTCCAGTTTGGGTGACATGTCACCGACATTTCAATCACTGATAATCTGTGAAAAGACTTTGTGTGATGTGGTTGATGCTGTCTGGATTATTTCCATTGCCCTTTCTCTTGGAAGACGTGCAAAGAACACAGCTGTTAAGTGGCACCTACTTCGACATAGTCCTTTCTCGTGTGTGATTTGGAATTACCTTTTGATTAAACTTGGTGTGATGTGATTGATGCTCTCTGAATTATTTCCATTGCACTGTGATGTTGGATCCCTTGAGTCCAAGAATAGGAGATTTAGGAATCTTTGGTCAATAGCTCCCTAAGCTATATGTTGGACAATTTGGAAGAAATAGAAGAACTTCTGAGTGGAATGAAGGCTGTTCAGCTGAAGTGATATCTCATGTGTTCAGGTTGTTGCTCTATTTGTCTTTATCATCTGTCTTTTTTGTGTAATTTTCTTTACAGCTTGCTTTGAATTGCTGTCCTTTTGCTATTCTTGGTGGATACCGTTTGAGTACATGGGGCTTCCCCCTTTCTGTACTAGTATAATATTCATCACATCTTTTACTGGTAAAAGGAAATCTGGCTTTCAATTATGAGAAACACAATGCTTTTGCAAGGCCGCCTCAGTTTGCGTATCTACAAGTTTTTAGTTGTAGAAATCGGTGTTCTACATTGTTCTGTGCATGTACCATTCTAACTCGTAAAAAATGTACAGATTTGGCATGCAGAAAGTTGCATTTGTCTTTGTAGTTACCCATCTTATGTACAAATTTGGCATGCAGAAAGTTGCATTTGTCTTTGTAGTTACCCATCTTCGTTCTTGTTTTATCATACAGGCTTTTAGCATGTTCAAACCAGAGACTTCATGGGTGCATACACATTGTGGTATATGTGTTGTTGTGATCCTTATTAGTATCTTCATCATTTGGTCCGGCAACCTTAAATTTGGGATTCATTTCCTTGTAGATGCAAATGTAGGAGAGCTAAAAGGAAATGATAATAGGAATTACCAGTATTAGAATTTAGTTGGACTGAAATAAAGGTTTTATTTCAGAGTGATCAACCATATCTCCAATTTCCTCGTGTCACTTACCCCTACAAACTTTGTGCAATACATCTCATACTTGCACATTGTCTTGCCCCCATTTCTTATACATTTAAGTGTCCGGATTTGATTTGATGTTATTTTTTCTACTTTCTTAAAGGTTTGCTTTGATGTCATTGATACGAATTAACGCCTTGCTAGAGAATGTGATGGAAAAAAGATAGATTTGATGCAATTAAGATTAGGAATCTCATCAAGAATACTACATGGTGACAATACTCCTACCTCCCCACCCCCCCAAAAAAATAAATAAAAATAAAAAAAATTTAAATAATTAAACAAATAAAATAAAAAGAAAAGAAAATAAGGGTTGCATCTTGCTTTAGGTAATTCTACATTTATTCAAATGTCTCTTCAACATCTCAAGTTGCTGCGAAATTGTTGGGTTTCTTCTTGGTTGATTCAATTGTATTCAGTTAGTGTCATCTTTTTTATTCTTCATTAGAGAGTGTCAATATCCAGCTCCTCAAACATTATCACATTTTCTTGAAAAATGTCGTGACCATTCCAAAGTTGTGCCTGTTTGATTGATGAATTTGTTAACCATCAATCACTCGATTAACTCTTGGAGAGATGCATTCCTTTATTTTAAGTAAGTCGTGGTACTAGAATTAATATAATAGTTGGGCAGGGCAAGACTTTGTTCACTGTGGGTATTCAACAAGTTTGGCCAACAAAAACTAGCAATTAGCTATACAAATGGCTAGACTATACAAAAGTACAAAATGGAGGCTAGAAGAAATAGGTTCATTGGGCTAGAAATTCCTCAAACTGAAAATGCTGCTAGTTCAACATAGAGAATTCGACAGCTATCATCTTTGACATTTATTTCCTTTCATAGACACAACTACCTCATTAAGAGTCAAAGCTTTCATTAGAAATTTCCACTTCTTGTTACTAGCCTGATAGATCTGTCAGTCCATGCAGTCTCTAAACTCTTTCCTAGAATAACCAAGAAAAATCAAGCCTTCTTAGGAGGCTCCTCCTGGAAACAAGCGAAGTACAAATTGATCATCAAAAAGGTTCGCTGTTTCCTCATATGCCTTACCCATTATGCATTGATTAGGGATCATTAATTTGCTGCTGCTATGTGGATCAACTGTGAGAATTTTATTTAATGCTTAGGAGCCAATGCTTCCATGATAGATTTTGAGGGAAATGATGGCACCTTGGCACCTTGAACCTTGTGAAAATGACCAAGCTAGAGAACCCCTATTGTTGCTAAAATCCATCTACAAGAATCCATATTTGCTAACTGAACACACGGAAATGTTGCTACAGTATCCTATCTCCCTTCAAAACGGGCCCTCCTAGAAGGAATGTTTCAGGAGATGGATGAATTTTTAATGTCTGTATTAGCTGCTATAGCTACAAGAAAGAATTGCTTGAGCCGGAAATCACCACAAGATAATCCTCTATATGTGAATTCTGCTGTTGTCTCCCACTCTAAATTTCACACCTTTTGCAGAGAATCAAGGGTATTCATCATGCTCTTCGATGGGCCAGCTCATAGCTTTAATTTACTTGTTTGCAACCCTGTCCAGAGCAATGTCACTGTGCTTTGCTGCAATAACAAGAGCCAGAGACTATTACTATCTTGCTGAAATTCCATAAGTAGTTATGGATACGTAAATGGGCTTTCTTCATCAGAAAGAGTGGATGCACACCCATGTCGTATTGGCATTTTGGAAGAAACACCTGTTTCCACAGAGGCAAGTGGTCCTCGAATTCCTCTTCCTTACTTCCTCAAACAGAGGTCTCTTTAGATCTTCTGTGAAGTTCTCTGCATTTAAATAAGCTTTTTGCCCTCAAAAGATAAATCCTCTGCATGCCACCATTCTTCTCTTGAATCTTTCAATCACTAACTCCCAAAACTTAAGAAATCCTGTAATAAACTCCCAGAGCAAGGTTGAATCTTTCGACCACCAACTCCCAAAACTTAAGAACTGTAATAAACTCCCAGAGCAAGGTTTGGTTAAGTGATATGAGGATAACCAACTCTATGTCCCAAATTAGATGCTAACATTTTGACCTTCTGTGCAACTGTCACCCCAAATTATTATTATTATTTTTTTTTCAAGATTGATTCAAGCTTAGAGAGTGTTTCAAAGCATCTGAATGTACATGTGATGCAAAAAGAGCAGTTGGAGATGGATAGGTGTCATCTACAAACTGAATAAGAAATGAAGTGCCTAGGGCAAAGGCTTAAGGACCCATGTAAGGATCCTTATGCCCAGTAACTGGGCATGGAGGCATGTTTTATCATATCATCAGTTACTATCAATCATGGTTTTAAATTGCAATTTTGAGAGATTTTACACTCTGGAATGAGGAAATTTCATGGAAGTTTTGTTATTTTGTAATATTTCTTCTAGGGAATCGTACAGAAAATTCGAAGGGCACCAAAAATTTGGGAAAATTCAAAACCATGCTTTTAACCATCGTGATTTCTTGCCCACCAATAATATGTTTGTCTTGCATTGTAATCTGGACCTTGATCAGTCTAGTGGCTGTTTATCTGTTCTTGTGGGTATGCTATTCAAGTGCTTTTCTTATGTTATTTGTAATATTAAAGTAATTTGCAAGTGTAGCTTATTGTTTGATGTAACATCCAAGTTGGATTTTATCTGATTAGATCCAACCTTTGGATCCATTAGGTGTCCAGTAATAAGTTAATAGGTTCCATAACTTTATTGGTAAATGTTAGTGCGACATGTAATAGCATGGCACTGTGTTTATCATGCGAGCATCCTGAAACTTGATCCATGAATGCAGGTACTTCTCCAGCAGCATTTAAACTTGGTCTACTGATGTGATGCTTGCTTGTCTGTTTGGATCTACATATATTTATGCGAGTAATTTGTAAAGTAGGGCAAAATCAAAGGTCCATGACTTTTTTTTTTCAATACTAGGGTTAGGCCCTCCAATGGTTGTTACCCAGATAAAAGCTGACACCAAATACTTACCTGCTGCTTTTTTTTCTGATTTTGCTGTGGTTTGTCTTTTTCTTTCTTCTGTTGAGCATTTGTTCTTTTACTTGTATGGTTCATAGTCCTTTGGCCTTTGATCCGGTGGGATCAATGTCTCACCTTTACAGTGCATTGGGTCTTTAGACCTCGTGATGTAATTTTCCTTGCCCAAAAGAAAAAAAAAAAAATTCATGGAATTCTTTAGAGGTGGCAGAAGAAAGACTAGTATATAGAGTACATTCTAGAAATATTCTTGTCAATTGATAAGATTTCCTTGTGTAAATTTTTAGCATTTTGGTTCTAGCATCTGCCTCGATGTGATTTAAGGCATTGACTTTTGATTTGAAATCTGCTGGTTAAGTTTCCATATACGATACTACAGGCCCATTAGATTTTTGACTTCTACGTTTGCTTTGTGTTTAATGTTGCTCATTACTTGCTAATGGGCTAGCAGATCGTTTGGCAGGGACTGGTTCCGACTCTTTCTTTAGTGGGGCAGTACCGAGTGATCTCTTGGTTGAGAAGGTGTAAGGTGTAGGTGTCTCCTTAATTGAGGATTGGTTGTGTTTTTCGATTTTTATGTTTTTCTTACGGTTGTTGGTCCATTGCTTTGTGGCCTAATAACTATGTACATCAATCTCTTTTTATTTATACTATTTTCATTATTCATAAAAAAAAAAAAAAAAAAAATTGTTGCTCATTACTTGATTTTAACTTGTATATTTTGCAGCTTGTTACACGTACGTGTAGGGAAGTGAAGAAAGGAATTTTTCTTTCATTCTATTCTGGTTTGTCTCGTGTATCCTTTCTCATTGGAGTGACAACATGGTTCATATACACGGTAATATTTAATACCACGAAACTGTGGTGGTAGCTTCTCTTTGGGTCGTCGTCTGGGTGAATTCTTTGTAATTTCATCCTTCGTGAGAATTTCTGCACTAAAATTAATTTGCGTTTGTTTAAATTATCTCTTGATAGCCATTTAATCTTGGATTGCTGTCTTCCCTAATATATGATGTACTAATACGGGAATGTCATTCTTCGGCTGCGTTTGGCCCGGCTTGTGCTTATGGGTAAGTTGCTCAATGGGTGAACTTATCCGGAGCAACAATAAACTGCTTATTTGAAGAAAATAGCGTTTGGTAAATACATTTATTTAAATGTTTATGAAAGTTTAGGGGTAAAATAGGTATTATAAGTAATATTATAAAAGTTTAGAAATAATGTTTATTTAAGTGCTTATGAAAGTTTAGGGGTAAATTAGATATTTTAAAAATATTATTAAAGTTATAAAATGGCTTGACGCATAAGAGCTTGGGAGAAGTTGCTCTCAGCAGCTTCTTTTTGTGGGTAGCCTTCTTTTACTGCTTATGGGTAAGCACTTACTCATAAGTGCTATCAAACACATTTAATTTTAAAAAGTGTTTATATAAGCTATAGGCTGCAATAAGTACTTATAGAGGGTGGGCCAAATGCAGCCTTCATCTTTCTTGATAATTGTTGAAACGTTTTTTTGAAATAATCACAAAAAAATGCGAGAACTTTTTTATTTTTTTATTTTTTGGTTATTAAAGCTTAAGGTTCTACGAGGTATTTATTTTTGTGAAAATATTAGAAAAATAACTGCCATTTAATTTATCTTGAAAAAGAGGAAATGATTATACTAGAAATAATCCACACTTTTCTAGGATTTTCCAACGGGAGTCCTTACCATCAAGATGGGATGGCTTTTTCTTCATCAGAGTGCAGAGGCATCAGATTCCGAGTCAGAAGAAACATTCCATTTGGTTGCAGCCATAGCCCTTCTTTTGGTTTTACTCTTTATAGGGCAATTTGGTGCAAATCCACCATTCAAGCGTCTAGGTGTTGCTCATAGAGGGGCAAATCGAGGAAAAGTTTAATCTTGGGTTAGCGAGGAAGTGCCAATTAAGCTAAGGTTGAAAGGATTTAGCACTTGTAATAGAAAATATGCCAAAGGAGAAGATTGGGGAACCAACCTCATTTGAGTGAAGAAGAAGATGCCCCTGAAGAGGGAAACTTGGTGAGTAGGCTTACTTGTGATTTTTTTCTTTGTTTTTTTGTTCATATTTGATACTGTCGAGCTTTGCTCTTTAGAAGAAATTTTACAAAGCAGTCTACAAAAAAAAAAAAATTACAATGAAGTCCTCTTTTACTGCAGCAAATGTGTATTCCCATTTTACTGTAACCCAAAAAAAAACCCACTATGTGAAAGACTTAGATGACTTGTATTCTCGGCTTTTTCATTAAGCTTTGTTTTCATGGGAAAAAAAAAACTTGAAAATACAATACAACCACCATAATCTCACCATTAAGAGTATTGCCTTGAGAAATTTGGATTGAAAAACTCTAAAAATAGAATGCACATACGCACGAAAGCAGAGCTCAATGAAAATTAGTGTACTAAGTCATTTAATTGACAAGTACAAGTCTTTACATCGTTTGTTTATTTGTTTTTGTTATTTTATTTTTTATTACAGTAAATTGAAGGATAAAATGAAAAAAATATTATGTTCGCACAATAAAAGAGGCCTTTTTTTTTTTTTTTTAAATAAAATTTTCATTACAAGCATGAGTTAGCTTCAAACGAAAAAGTAAGATCAAAAGTAAATTTCCCTTCAAGTATCTAAGGAGGAAGATCAATCAATTGTTTCGGAAGCAGATATATGGCATGAGACTGCTTTGACTACATCACTAATGTTGGGATTAGATCAATCCAAACTCAACTCGCGTAGATCAATCTAGTACTAAAACTTGTCAAGAGTTCAGATCTTGTGATTCGATGAATTGAGAGAACAAGTAAAGCAAATAAATGAAAGATAGAAAATAAAGAGAAGAAGGACATACAGATTTAACGCGGTTCGGTGATCTTGCCTATGTCAACGGAGTGCACCAATAATCCACTACAATGTCTTGAAGTTTTACAAACTCTGAGAGCTTCTAAAAAAACCCCAATCCTCTCTTGGCTTGTTTTTTCTCTCGCTCTCACGCACTTGCTCTACTTTTTGCTAGTCACAAAAATGGAAACTACAAAGTATATATCAGGACTCGACACAGTCAAATTTAACTTAACTCGCGACGGCTGGTCGACAACCCATTTTGGTCGGTCAACCGAAGAGGACACCGATCGATCGGTCCGTCCTCTGCTTCTCCAAAACCCTCACTGCATTTGGGGCTTTGTAGGGCCCCGATCGACCGGAGAGTTGGCCGGTCGACCAGACCCTCCAAACAGTCTCCACAAAACCCAACAACTAATTAATGCTTGCGGAATTGAGTCCGACAACTGCCATAGAAGGATTTGGAGCAGCAAGGTTAGTAGAAAATTCGAAACTGTCAAAGGAGAAGAAAGCACGAAAAAAGAGAAAATTAGCATAGTTGGATCCTGCAACCACCCAACTAGGATGCCATAGCCACCTTAAGCGGAGACCGGATTTTCTATTATGAAGATCCTGGTTATGCTCCTGTTATTTGCACAGGAGTATAACACGTGTCTCGGGGTACCCACCACACAAACTAGTGACCTGCCAAATCAGTTAATGTGATGGGCTCCTAAGGTTCATCTTTTTTCTTAGGTTTTTAGAATGGCACGTCACTAGTTATGAAGGTGACTCTCCGAAATACGTGTTATGCTTTTGTGCACATAACAGGAACATAACCGGGATCTTCGTAACAGAAGATCTCGGTCCCCTTTAGCTAGGTCGGTAGCTGGTCTTCCATCGTACGTAGCAAGACTGTGGACTTTTATAACCTTTGACAAGTGTCTACCTTGAACACTTGAAGGTGTTGACCTTCGATGATTTGAGCACATGGATTTTCATCACATTGTGCATTATGAACTTGCATACTTTGGCATCTTCACATGGATGTCTGGCGAATGTGTCTAGCGCCTCGACATATAGTTAACCAAGTTAGTTGTGTTTGAGCATGATTCATCCAATTTGTTTAATTAATTAATTATTTAATTATGAGATTTGTACATATTTGTTAGATAGGAAATCTCATTTTAGACGAATCCTTTTTGGAGATTATAATCAATCCTTGAGGTGTGGAGACCACAGACATAAGTGGCATTGATAGTTGGATTGGACTCTCAATCTAAGATCTGAAAATGTCAGATGGGTCAATAAGTAAGTTGATTCATCCATTAACACAAGTGGATGCCACCTCTAAGATAAGATAAGCATTATCACGAAGAGATAAGGATTCTCTTCTAGAGATTATGACAAGTGTCATCAATTTTGAGATTAGGAGTATAAAAATGGGTTCCTCAATTACATTTGAAGCAACACAACACGTCTTGGTGAATAGACATAGGCATCACAACCTTCTCCATGTAGTTACACTTGAGATATGAGAATTGTTGATGGCCAGTTTTGGCAAAGGTGCCACGTCATCAATTAAGGATGACGTGGCAGGTCCATATCACTTATTACCACATCATCATCTCTGAAAATCGTTAAAAATGAGATCTAAGATATTAGACTTTTCACAACTTGGTCAAAACCAGATTTGCCGAATGTCTTCGACAAACCAAACTGAAAGTTAGCTGCGCTTTTTTTGGTGTGTCAAACTTATTGGTAAACCCAATGACAAAGAACCGGAGTATGCCGTAATAAAGTTAGAAAAGTGTATAGAATGAGAAAGTGACAGAGAAATTAGCCGAAGCCAAAGTCGATCTTGACGGGCACATCAGCAACTTTTTATTTTTGAGGTGCCCGGCCTCGGCAGGGGGCGTCTAGGCCAAACTTGACGGGCACATCGGCAACTTTTTATTTTCGAGGTGCCCGGCCTCGGCAGGGGGCGCCTAGGCCTTTTGGCCTAGGCGCCCATCATGTCGAGGACCTGTCTGACCCTGACAAGAGGGGCGCCCAAGCCGAAAAGGCTATGCACTTGGCCATGTTGGGGTTTCGGCCAACCCCAGAATAGGGGATCCTGGGCTTATTCCTGCCAAGGCCTTTTCAAACCTCGGCAAAAAGGGACCTCAACATGATGGAACTTGTTCGTGCCGGGGCCTGTTTTTGACAGTTAAGAGGTCCGAAAAAGCTTGACATTTGCATGAAGGAACCCCCGACATAGAATGAGATAGCGAAATCGAGGATCGTGTCTAGCACAGAACGATCAAACTTTAGAATAATTGGTTAAGTACTGACTAATTATGTATGTGATTTACAGGAGTTTGCCGGAGAGGAGATCTCCGTCCTAGGCGAGAGCCTGCCATAAGGGGTTTTTCGGCGTCCTTAAGGTGTGGTGGAAATGGGCACAGGTATCTGTCACATCCAAATTCCAGGGTATACCTCATACAACCATGGGTGGTCCCCAAAAGGTCAAGAATGCAACTCTCACCCCTTCTCTACACACTCCTAAGAGGTGGCACACCCAATAAATATATACAAACAAACCATTTATTCATTTTAACGTCAGCGGAAGCATTCATTTATAAACATTTTGCATGTAATTCATAATCCAACATTTAGTATATCAAATCAAATTAACTAAATGAGGGAATAATCCACCAAACACATAATAGTTCCAAACTTCATTGTTTAATACACATATCCCAAATAAGAAAAATTGTTCATAATAATGTTCCAAGCTTTTGAAACTCCAACTCCTTGTATCGCAATATCAACATCGCCGACTCTTCATCTCATAACCAGTTCACCTGAAATGTTAGGAGCCAAAAGGCTTGTGGTACGAGCTCAACAAGTACAATGGAATAACATGATGACATGAAATGGCGATTCTCCATGGATGCATGCTATGCCAGGAAATAATGCTTTGGTTCCTTCTTTGTATGCATTGTTATGATCATTCAAACCATCATCTCAAGCAATGGTATGTACAATACATATGAAATGCAATGCATGCTATTGCAATTATGACCGTTGGATGTCCACATAAGATCCCCACTGAGGCCAATCAATGCACCTTTATAGATCACATGGGCCAATTTTGGCTAAGGCATGCTCAGTAGATTCTGTGTGTACACCACAGTTTTTGGGCCTTTAAACCCATGAGATTCTCTTGTCCCACCGTCATTTTTTATCTCGGGAACACATCTGGGGCATCTCTCAGAACTCTCCCCCGTGGCACATCTTAGCTCACAATTACTCGACAGATCACTCACATCACACATGCATATATTCTATCCTGATATATACATATGTGATCAGGTCCTCACTCATATATATATATATATATGCGTGGTATTCCGGGACAAAGGAGTAGCTAATTCCTCTTACAAGTCATCTTTGACTTATTTCTAGTCCTTTCTGGACTTCAATGTTTCATCACTGTTTGGCACTCTTCATTGAGTCTAATAATTCTCACATCATCCCTTTGGTTCTCATCATGAAGAATCCAAAGTCTAGTCGGGTTGGGTTACCCTTCGGGGCCCATAATGCTTGAATGACCCATCTTATGTATGTCCTCATCAAACAAACTACATATTATGCATAGACATATAAATCTCACATAAACATCTTAATAATATGCCATACTTGTATTTGAATGAATATATCACATGCCATTAGATATGAAGAATTCTAAACACTCATACATAATTTTCACATGTACTCATTCGTCCATTTCAATCATGAATCTAGAATGTATAAGTCATATTATTCATGCTCATAAAACATCATCATTAGTTTACTTTTGTTCCTGTTGGTATATCGTACCCCTGCTGGCCAGGCTGCCGACAGTGTCAGTGGACCTTCCTGGTAGCACCGGTGAACCCCAAACAACAAATTTAGGTTTTTGTCGGTGGTTAGACAGGTATACCGGTCCAGCCCCCGGTGGAAGTTGAGCAAAGATGACTAGTTCGGTGTGCCGACCCCACTGCCGACAGAACCTCAAACAACATTCACTTTGTCAGCAGACTCCGACGGTATACTGTCGTGGCTGCCGACCATACACAAACACCTGGTCAATGCCCTGTCAGTGGACCCCGACGGTATATCGTCCGGTGCTCCCGATGAGCACGAACACTCATTCTTTTCTGGGTTTTCTTAGCACAATCTCATCCTTACATAGTCCTCTAGTTCTCAAACAATCTAATACACTAAAATATACTATTCTACATCAGTTTAACACAATCTCACACATCATGGATCACATATACTGTTCAATACAACTAAATCATGAAATATGCAAGATTCATTCAAACTTATGGTAGATTCGATCAAACATATCCAATATTTCTGAGATTAAATCCATCAAACAAGGGAAAACCCTCATTCATGAATCCCCGAAAGTACATGAGTACTTACTTGATCCAATGTGTATAATCTTGAGTTGTTAAGCATCAAATCCTCTAGATGAATCTTCAACAATTCTTCTTCTCCTTCTTCTCTTCTTCTTCACTCTTTTTCTCGGCAAAAATCACATTAGTTTGGTTAATGGAACTTAAGACACTTAACTTTTTAGTCTAATCCTAGCCCTTGATTTAGATTCAGCACTTGTAAAGATAAATCTCAACCTTTAATTAGATTTTAAAGTGATAGTGATTTGGTCTATGTATATGTTAGCCATTTCATGTACTTCACCCAATAGGAAAGGGTTATTTCCTATTTTCTTATTAACCCCAAAAATATTATAACTTCTAAGCTTTTGGAAATTATAACTTGGTCCTAATCACTTATTAAATTTCAGTTCATTACAATCTATCATCTTTAAAAGAATTTCTTCCTTGAAATCTACGTATCTAGTTTTCGAAAAGATGTGGATATTTCCTCCAAGTGTATTCTTCTAACTCCCACATAGCATCTGCCTCACCATGGTGACTCCACTGGATTTTCAACATTGGTATCACTTTGGTACGCAACACTTGTTCTTTGTGATCTAATATATCATACGAAGCATCTTCCTTGATGATAATGGTTTGTCAATCAATAATGCTAGACTGATTCGGGTGATCAACACGTGAAACACATCATGCACTTGATATAAGTCAAGTGGTAGTAATAGCTTGTATGCCACTTCCTCAATCCTCTTGATGATTTCAAATGGTCCAACATATCTTGGAGATAACTTGCCCTTCTTCCTGAATCTCAATACTCCCTTCATAGGCGAAACCTTAAAAAATACCTAGTCTCCAACTTCAAATTCTAACTTCCTTCTTTAGATGTCAGCATAATTCTTCAGTCTACTTTGAGCTGTTCGTAATCTTTCTCTGATAAGCTTTATCTTCTCCGTACCTATTGATTCTCCTCCTTTGTTCCAACATAAAGGTGATCTACAAGGTCTTCCATATAAAGCTTCAAATGGTGTCATACCAATGCTGGTTTGATAGCTGTTATTGTATGAGAATTCTACTAAAGGTTGGTGTTCATCCCAACTTCCCTTGAAATCTAGGATACAAGTGACGTGCTTCATTTCCATATTGTTTAATCACACTCTTAAGCTTTCATTTTATGTCTTTTTATCTACTTTTAATTAAAATATAGTGCCATTTTCCTCATCTTGTGTATTCTGTGTAGGAAACATCATATTGGAGTAAATAGAGAATATTGGAGTCAAAGAGGAAAAAAGGAAGAACTTGCAATGAAAGTCAACCTTGTGTTTCGCTTTTGTGTTACTTCATTTTTTGTCAAGTAAAAATCATTCTAAAAATAGTATGGAAGAGGATCAAGGCCTCCATATGTCCCTAGCTTAATTGGTATTTAATGTTTGAAGAAGAGTGCTCCACAAGAAAGGGAGTTTCCTATTTTCAAGTTTAGGAACATTACCTTCCAGAAATCCACTAAACAGGTCTCTGTATTTTGGCCATAACTCATTCGAGAAAGTCTAAATAAGGTGATTTCGGTGGCTATAAAAGATAAGAAGTAAAGCTACAATTTCGTAAAGACACTGAAGCCTAACTCGATCGTTTTGAGGGTAAAATTGGTGACATAAGAGAAAACTCGTGAAGTTTCCTGTTTGGAGGCAATCAAGAAGAAGTTACTATTTTCTTTAAGGTTTCCCTTTTCTAACTGGAGGAAACGATTGGGAGTTCTATAACAGGGGGTTCTAGGGTTTCTTTGAGAGGACTGAATTTTTGCTGGGAATACTTTAGACAAAGCTGAAGACGAGAAAAGCAAGAGGAATCGGCATAATCATTGGAGGATAGAAGGATTCGATCTACATCAAGTTCTATCTTTTCTCTTCTTATTTTGATTAATTTTTCTTCTTTGAAGTTGATCTTTGAATTCTTTTGTATTAATGTTTTTGATTAAGACAATGAATGATTTTAATTTTGTTATGAACTAATTCTATTTGCTAAGGCTACAATATAGCCTAACTATGAAGTTTTGAATCTTTCTAGTAATGCTATTGAAATTATATTCGATGGTTGAGTATTTCTATCACCGTTCTTAATCCATTTAGATTCTTGATCACCATTTAAATGTTTTGTTAATTGTATTGAGACTGAGAGGAGATGTGCAATGTTAGTTTCTTGTGATAAAGGACCATGGTCTACATGTTAATAGAGATATTTACATGGTTTATGTAGCTTTGCATAAAAAATTCATAGAACTTAATGTGCTTGCATGCTTTAAATTCACATAGAGATATAATGGGTTATTGCACGGGGGTAATTTCATTGGTACTCGAGAGAGATCTTTGGATAGGTTAAGAGTTTTCGCTTTCAACTTGGAATGTGATCTTCAATAGAATGAATTATTAGGATTTGATTCGGATTGGTTATGGTAAAAATCGAATGCCTTAGTGTTTTAATCAATTGGTGAAATTTGTTATCTTGTTTTCTTTGTCCTTAATATCGTTTTATTTGTTTAAGTTGTAAATTCAAATTTCATTCACTCTTCTTATTATTCAGTTCTCCAAATAGAATTTAGGGTAGTAATTTCAGTACTTAGTAGTTAATCATTCTTTGTGGGTTCGACACTTGTATTTCATCATTCTATTACTTGCCACGATTTCGTACACTTGTGAAAAATCACATCAAGTTTTTAGCGCCGTTGCCGAGGAATTGATTTTTGTTACTAATATTGATACTATATTTTCTTAACTTTAGTTTGGATTTTATTACCGTTCTTAACTCTTCATTTAATATCTTTAGATTTAATTTTCTTTTAAATTTTTAGGTTTTGTGCTGCATATGCGATGCTAGAGAAGCGTTGAACTCTTGCCCTTTTATCCTGAAATCGATCGTACTCTTAGGCGATTAAACAAGGAGAAGAAGAAAGCTTCGACAAGCTCACAAGTCACAATGGACAATCAAATTGAGGGGGATGAGAATAACAGGGCCTTGAGAGACTATGCCATGCCTTTGGTCATTGGAGCTACTACAAGCATTGGACGGCCAGTTATTCAAGCCAACAACTTTGAGATACAACCAACCATCATCCAGACGATTCAATCAATCGTGCAATTTAGTGGCATGCCGAATGATGATCCTAATGCTCACATAGCAAACCTTCTAGAAATATGTGATACTTTCAAACATAATGGAGTCTCCGATGATGCTATTAGTTGCAATTCTTTCCATTCTCTCTTCGAAACAAAGCAAAGGGGTGGCTAAATTCACTTCCACCGATGACAATCACTACATGGGACAACTTGGCTCAAAAGTTCTTAGCAAAGTTCTTTCCTCCAGCAAAAACTGCTAAGATGAGGAATGATATCACTACCTTTGCTCAATTCGATATGGAATCTCTATATGAAGCATGTGAGAGATATAAGGACTTGCTTAGAAGATGTCTACACCATGGTCTACCCAATTGGCTACAAGTTCAGACTTTTTACAATGGGTTAAGTCCAAACACTCGGACAATAGTGGATGCCGCAGCTGATGGAGCTTTGATGGGAAAACCATATGAGGAAGCCTACAATCTACTTGAGGAAATGACTTCTAACAATTATCAATGGCCATCAGACCGAATGGGACCAAAAAAGGATAGGGAGTTCACGAAATTGATGCTTTTACTGCTTTAGCTGCTCAAGTTGCCACTTTATGTAAGCCATTAGGTAATATAAATGTGAATGCCATCCAATCAGCTAATGTTGTTTGTGAGAATTGTGCAGGGAATCTTGCGAGTGTGATTGTCAAGTGGGAAATCCTTTTCCCACAGGAATATTCGGGCAAGACAACTTTGTATCAAACTTTCAACGCTCGAACAATCCTTCTTCCAACACATACAACCCAGGTTGGCATAATCATCCAAATTTCTCTTGGAGTAGCTCTCAAAATGCCATAAATCCACCTCCCGGTTTCCAACCTCAAGAAAAGAAGCCAAACATGGAGGAGTTACTCACTAGGTTCATGCAAGATACCAATAAGTACATGCAAGACACTACAGGATTCATGCAAGAGGCTAGAACAACTATTAGAAACCAAGATGCTAGCATCCGAAATCTTGAGCACCAAATGGGGCAATCCTTTAAGCAATTGGTAGAAAGACCTCAAGGGTCCTTACTAAGTGACACAATCACCAATCCCAAGGAACACGTTAAAGCTATAATATTGAGGAGTGGAAAAGAGCTTGAACTTCAACAAGAAGCTAAGCAAGAGGGTGAAAATAAGGAGTAAGTCGAGCAGAATAGAGACACCGCGGCAAAGACAAACGCTTCACCACGGCGAGAGATACCAGAGATCAAGGCTGCAGCGAGACCATCTAAACGCCGTGGTGAAAGCAGCAATACTATTTTGTCTTCTTCTCTTTCTTCTAAACCTTCTCCTTATCCTCCTCCTATTCCTTTTCCACAAAGATTGAGAAAAAATAAATTAGATAAGAAATTTTCTAAATTTCTTGATGTTTTTAAAAAATTGCATATTAACATTCTTTTTGCCGATGCTTTGGAACAAATGCCTAGCTATGCCAAATTCATGAAAGAAATGTTATCCAACAAAAGGAAATGGGAGGAGCATGAAACCGTGATGTTGACCGAGGAATGTACAACCATCTTGCAAACCAAAGCTAAAAGATCCAGGGAGTTTTACTATTCCTTGCACAATTGGAGATTCTTATTTTGATAAAGCTTTGTGTGATTTGGGTGCAAGTATTAATCTGATGCCATTTTCTGCTTTTCAAAAATTAGGGATTGGTGAAGCTAAGGTAACAATCGTGTCTCTCCAATTGGCAGGTAGATCCATTAAACACCCGAGAGGTATACTTGAGGACGTACTTGTTAAAGTTGACAAGTTTATTTTCCCTGTAGATTTTATTGTGTTAGATATGGAGGAGGACCGGGAAATTCCACTTATTTTAGGCCGGCCATTCCTAGCCACGGGAAGAACTCTTATCGATGTCCAGCAAGGAAAACTCATCCTTAGAGTGAAAGAGGAGCAAGTCGTCTTCAATGTGTTCGAGACAATGAAATATCCCTCTACAGTTGACTCATGTTTCCAGATTGACACCATTAACAAGTTGGTAATCGATACTTTCTGAGAAAACAACCCAAGGGAACCACTTGAAGCATGCATCACTCACTCTGGGACTATTCATTCCAAGAACACAAGCATCAGGGAGTGTGCACAATACTTAGAAGCCTCCCCACCTTACACTCACAAGAAGATGCCAAAATTTGAGGAGTTGGAGAAAAGAGCTTCCCCAAAGCCGTCAATTCAAGAGCCTCCCAAACATGAGCTTAAGCCATTACCCTCTGTCACGAACCAAACCTGGAAATCTCATTTGAGATCCCCATGCTTGAATTCGTAACTCTCACCCCATATCCAAATGGGAGTGGTAAGCAATATCTAATCAAGGTTGTTAAATCATATAGGATATACATAAGATAAAGTTATGAAAAATTAATATTCTTAGAATAATATCCATTACAACAACCTTCAAACAAAAGCAGCAGAAATCTACACTAGTCTGGTGCTTCAAATCAATCCCTAATAACTATCAAAATTCAACTAAATAAACATTTAAATTACAACAGTTAATCCCTACTACAAGTTCTAGTTAAATCCTAAATAAAATCGTAGTAAAGACTAATGCCTTCATGAAACCAAATATCGGAATATCAAAGTTATAATTGGAAAATCATGTTAAGGGTGGAGATATAATTAACTATTATATTTAAATCCAAGAAATATACAGCGGAAGGAAATCAACAAAGTCCATGTTCCATGCTAAACCAAATTCCAAATAAAACATTCATCCAACTGGAAATTCAAATAAAACATCTATCAATCTATTACATATCATTATTCAAAGGTAATATCTTCATCTTCTTCTAGGTTCTCGTCTTGCACCTCAGTGAAAGGTGGTTGCTTGAAAGAATGAGCTACACATAGCCAGTAAGTAATAAGGTTCAATGTAATCTAAGATTGAAGTAGGGCCAAAGCCACTCTTCAATGATATTCAATGACAAAACCAAGAGAACAAATAATGTATAATAAGGATGCATGAGGTCAAGTCTCAGTTAATGCATGTTGTGCTCCTACCTTGTAAAATCACCAAGTGTAATCTAAACAAACATTTTAATATGTAATGCAGTCCTTGTGGGTTCCACATAGATCGATCTATCTTTGGGCAAGATGTCTTAACAGACCATCCTCCTCATACAGGGCCATTCCCAAAGATAAGATCCTTTCTGTTTAGTAATCGTTTAATGTTGGCTCCTTATATGATCTCAATCGTACTATCCAAGGATGCTCAACTCAGAACCATCCCCCAATATATGGCAGAAGTAGTAGATTATTCTATGTGCACAACATAGTTTCTAGGGATTTCAACTTAGAGCAGACAAGCGCCTCACCTTATTTTCAATTATAGGGACAAATCCCAAGGCATCGCTAATAACGTTCTCAGAGAACCATACAATACCGATCTACTATCAGAGTTCACTCATCTGACTCGGATATTGGATTTGCACTAATCCTCACCTATCATCTTTCCACAAGTTTCTTGGGATCATCACATAGTACATATCCCTCGCCATGGGAGAAAACAATTAACTTGGTTTATTGGGATGTATGGTCCCCTTAACCAATAATAATATAAGTCTCTTCACTTATTATGATTTCCAGATCATAATATTCTCATGTTCACCTTGAAATCCAGAAGTATGGATTCAGGAAAAAGGGTGTTGCTCATAGAACAACTCATGGTCAAGAGCCAATGCAGTGCATGTGAGAGGGTGCTCATTAACTAAGCATTCAATTTTAGTGTACAAGGTGTATTAACAACCAATAAACATGTAAATCATCAATTTACATGTAATATGAATCATAGTCTATGCAACATGGAATGAGTCCATAAGGAAGCAATCATATAAAATCGACTAAACAATCACATTTAGTATACAAGGTGTATTATCAACAAATAAGCATGTAAATCATCACTCACACATGTAATATGAGCCATAGCTTAACACTCATATGATCAAGAACATGGAAATAAATCCATAAAGAAGTATGTATATAAATAAATTACAATTTCATCCAATCAACGCTAGAATTGATCTAATTAGGTCAAATTATGCTTGTATGTGAAATTTCAGTCAAAATGGGCAAGTCTGGGTTGGTTCGGCGTACCTTTCAGTGCGCCGGAAGAGTTCGCCGAAGGTCTTTGGGTTCGATGGAATTTCGGTGTACCTTTAGGTGCACCGAAGTGTTAGAATGTAAGGCTTGATGGGGTCTCGGCAACATTTATAAAATGCTGAAAATTGGGTTTGAGGTGCTTGGTGCACTCCTCGGCGCGCCGAGCAATGTTTTCTGGGTTGACACCCCTTCACTAAAATAACCATAACTTTGTGTGTATAAGTCATAATCACCTCAAATTTGTCTTGTTGGATTATTAATGAACAAGGGAATCTAAAAAATACAAGTTTGAAGCATTCTGAGCTTGGTGGACTTCTAGACGAGCCGAGGAAGTTGATGAAATTTCTGGGTTTGGTCGGTGAATAGATCGGCGCGCCGATTAGGCCGCCGAACCTCGGGTTTGGGGTATTTATACTAGATTTTTTTCTCACAAAACATTTAAATTCAAATCATAATGAGATAAACATGCATAACATCGAATCTTACACAAAATCAGCTATCATTATGCCCTTAAACATCACTCAAAGAGATCTTCCCAAAATAAGTTCTAAAACATCAAAGATGTGCAGTTAAATCACTTTACTCAAAGAAGATGTCAATGTTCTCCTAATTGAATCAAAGATCATATTGAACAAGATCACTTACTTGAATTTTGAGATGATCTTCTACCCTTCTCCAAATCCAAGATCAAATCGCCCCCTTCTCTTCTCTTCCAACGATCCAGCAAAAACCTCTTACTCCCCTCTTCCTTGGCCTCCTTCTCTTCTCAATCTCCTTCCCTTCTTCTCTTCTAAGCTCCAGCAAAAATCCTCTCTCACAGAAACTTGTGCAAACAAGTCTCCAACACAAGGTGGAGACAACAAGGTATGGTGCCCATACCCTAGAGTTTAGGGTGCCCATACTTCTAGAGTCAAGGGTGCCCATAATCCTAGAGTTTAGGCCTAGGGAGAGGATCTCACTCTCAACCCTTGGTCTCAACCACCCAAATCCTAAGCCCTTGGATTTGGAGACATGAGTGCGGGTAGGTATTTCACTCTACCTACTATGTCTCCCAATCCCAACCACACGTCCAAAGTCAATTGATCTAAAGGATCTAGGCCACACATCTAAGCTAAAAATCATGCTAAGGTGTGTTGCACTACGGTCTCTGAGGCGCAACACAACCAATCACAAGGGGGTCAAAGTCAATCCCGAGGTTAACTAGAATGGAAAATCATACAAATTCCTAATTTCTAGCAATTCAAACATAGATCACTAAAGAAATTCAGGTTATTACACCCTCTCACTTAAAGTATGCGTACTAATAAGCAAATTCTTCTTTGCCAATAATTATTTCTTCTTCTTTGTCAGGTTTTGAAGAAGAGAAATTAATCCGGGTATTGTGAGCTCATAAATTGGCATTGGGGTGGTCCATAGCTAACATAAAGGGAATAAGCCCTTCAATATGCATGCACAAAATCCTTATGGAGGACAACTACAAGCCCACGGTGCAGCTACAAAGAAGACTCAATCCAAACATGCAGGAGGTAGTGAGGGCCAAGGTCTTCAAATTGCTTGATGTAGGTATAATCTAATTCAATCTCTAATAGTTCTTGGGTAAGTCCTGTGCAAGTAGTACCAAAGAAAGGAGGTGTTACACTTGTTAAGAATGATAATGATGAACTTACTCCAACAAGAACAGTTACAGGTTGGCGAGTGTGCATAGATTATCGAAAACTCAATGATGCCACTCGAAAAAAGCATTTTCCATTACCTTTTATTGACCAAATGTTGGAGTGTCTTGCAAGTCATGACTACTAGTGCTTTTTAGATGGTTATTCGGGATACAAGCAAATCCCAATAGCATCGGAAGACCAAGAGAAAATCACCTTTACATGCCCCTAAGGAGCTTTTGCTTATAGGAGGATGCCATTTGACCTATGCAATGCACCGGCCACATTTCAAAGATGCATGATGGAAATTTTTTCGGACATGGGGGAAAAGTTTATTGAAATTTTTATGGATGATTTCTCTGTTTTTGGTTCTTCTTTTGATGCCTGCCTGAATAATTTATCTATGGTTTTGCAAAGATGTGAAGAGACTAACCTTGTTGTAAATTGGGAAAAATGTCACTTTATGGTGCAAGAAGGTATAGTGCTCAGTCATAAGGTCTCTTCCAAAGGGATTGAAGTGGGTAAAGCCAAAGTGGAGGTTATTGAAAAATTACCCCCACCAACAACAGTCAAGGCCGTGAGAATTTTTCTTGGACATGCGGGGTTTTATCGTCGTTTTATTCAAGACTTTTTTGAAATTACTAAACCCCTTTGCAGTCTATTAGTTAAAG